>OY992890.1:29001930-29054430 GCA_963921405.1 Cepaea hortensis
TGCCTGCTTCAATGGGTGCTTGGGGCTAGGACAAAATCTGTAAAGCAGGCTGTTAAACCAATACACCAAATACAAATAAAAATGAAAATAGAAACCTCAAGCTACGGCTTGCAACCTGGAACGTAAGAACCATGTGTCCAGGATTTTCCAATGACCTGACGAATATTGACGATGTGAGAAAAAGGGCTATTATTGATGCCGAACTCAATCGTCTTAACATTGATATTGCTGGACTGCAGAAGACTCGCCTCGCTGAGGAAGGGTCACACAGGGAAAACAATTATACCCTTTTTTGGAAGGGTAGAGGGCAGGAAGAAAAAAGGCAACATGGTTTGAACTTTGCAGTGAAGAATTCGCTACTGGTAATGATTGAAATTCCAGCTGGAGGTAATGAAAGACTATTATCCCTGCGATTGGCAACCTCTTGTGGTTTTGCCACCATTATCAGTGCATATGCACCGACACTCGCTTCCTCTGATGATGTACCTAACAGAGGTAAAGTGTGCTATAAATGAACTTGCATCTGGCAAGGCTCCAGGCAAAGATGGGATTCCAACAGAGGTAATCAGGAGTGGGCAAGACACACTCACTCTACAGATACACCAGCTAATAGAGCTATGCTGGCGAGAAGGACAATTCCCACAGGATATCAAAGATTCAAGCATCATAACACTGTACAAGAACAAGGGCGATCAGAGCGACTGTAACAACTATAGGGTTATCTCACTTGTGTGTATTGTTGGAAAAGTATTTGCCAGAATTGTTCTGCGCAGACTTCAAGTCCTGGGAGATCAAGTCTACCCCGAATCACAGGGTGGCTTCCGACAGAACCGCTTTGCTATTGATATGATAATTTCATTGCGACAAATGCAAAAATAAAAAAAAAATACCATGAACAGAGTCAGCCACAGTTTATAGCCTTCATCGACCTCACAAAGGCATTTGGTTTGGTCAGTCGTGAGGGTCTGTTCAAGGCACTAAAGAAGATTGGCTGCCAACCACCTCTTCTGCCCATTGTGGACATGTTCCATACAGGCATGAAGGGTATACCAAGCTTGATTGTGCAACTTCAGAAGAGTTTGAAATCAAGAGTGGAGTTAAGCAAAGTTGTGTACTATCTCCCACCCTCTTTGTAATATACTTTTCACTTCTACTGAAATATGCCTTTCGTGATCAGGATGGTGGTATATACATTCACTCATGCTCAGATGGCGGCCTCTACAATGCTCAGAGATTAAAAACCAAGACCAAAATTAGGAGGCTACTGATCAGAGAGTTGCTTTTTTTGCAGATGATGCTGCAGCTACGACCCACTCTGAGGAAGAATTGCAATGTCTACTATCTCCATTCTCCAATGCTTGTTCTGAATTTGGTTTAACAGTTAGCAAAAATAAGACACAGATTGTGACACAAGGTGCACATGGGGTACCATCAATCTTTATTGACGACGCCGAACTAGAGATAATAGACCATGTTGCATATCTAAGATCAGAGGTAAATAGCAAATTACCCCTAGATCAGGAAATCAACATCATGATTGGTAAGGCAGCAACAACAATGAAAAGGTTAGCAGAAAGAGCATGGGAGAACAGGAAGCTATACTGCCAAATCAAAAGTCCTTGTCTATGAAGCCTGTGTCCTTAGTACTCTTCTTTATGGCAGTGAATCCTGATCAGCTTACTCACACCAAGAGAAACGTTTAAACAATTTTCATATGCGGTGTCTGCGGAGAATATTTGGTATTAAGTGGCGAGACAAAATGACAAATACTGAAGTATTGGAAAGGTCAAGTTGTGTGACGGTTTGTTCCATGCTCAGTCTTCGTAGACTTAGATGGATAGGACATTTTAGGGGGATGGATGAAGGACATCTTTCTGGTGAATTACAGATGGGTAAGAGATCTCAAGGTAGCCTTTACTACTTTACAAAGATGTTTGTAAGCAGGACATGACTGATACAGACATTGATAATGCACATTGGGTGCAACTCGCAGCTGAACGCGTTGCATTGACGGCAAATATCAGAAATGGAATAAAGACAACGAAGAAAGTGATTCCAGATAATTCTCACACAAAGCGTACGAAACGTAAGATGATGCATGAATGGTGGAAATGACCATGTGGTCACATGCATCCCCTGTGGTCAATGTAACATACTATCGTCTCTCAAGACGGCAAGGTGCCAATGATAGGATATGCTTCTCCGTTGATATGAAGCAGCAGTTAAAGAAATGCCATGTTTCTCCGTGGTTATGAAGCGGCAGTTATAGTAGTACCATGCCTCGCCGTGGATATAAAGCGACAGACAGACAGACAGACAGACAGACAGACAGACAGACAGACAGACAGACAGACAGACAGATAGACAGACAGACAGACAGACAGACAGACAGACAGACAGGCAGGCAGGCAGGCAGGCAGGCAGGCAGACAGACAGACAGACACGTAGGTAGGTAAGCAGATAGGTAGGTGCATAGGTAAGTAGGTAGATAGGTAGTTAGGTAGTTATTAGGCAAGAAGATAGGTAGGTAGGTATGTAGGTAGGTTGGTAGTTAGGTAGGTAGGTAGTTGGGTAGGTAGGTAGGTTGGTAGTTAGGTAGGTAGGTAGTTGGGTAGATAGGTAGGTTGGTAGTTAGGTAGGTAGTTAGGAAGGTAGATAGTTAGGTAGGTAGGAGGGTAATTTGTTAGGTAGTTAGGTAGGTAGGTAGGTAGATAGGTAGGTAGTTGGGTAGAAAGGTAGTTAGGTAGGTATTGCGATATATGTGTAATAAGTTTGGAGTACCTACCTCAAAACCTCTTTGGGTCACTGAGAAGTCTGTTTTGAAGACAACGGGGAAGCGACTATTCGCAGGAAGAATGTATGGGAACGTATACCCGCTGAGCCACGCCCCACAGAACTTGGTTCCATGCACACACAGATAATCGTAGCTACAAGATGTCTCGGATTCAACTTGAAAGTCCCTGGGTGAACAACGGATTTGATGTTTAGCTAATGTGCGTGAATTACTTCATCGCGGAAAGCAGTTAAATCGAGTTAGTTACTTTATTGCAGAAACCAGTTAATTCAAGAGAAATACATCCTATGGAACAGCGGTTAATTTTAGTGATTTACTTCGGGGCGAAAGCTGTTAATTCGAAGGAAATACTTCATGGAGGAAATGTGGGGAGGGGGGGGGGGGTAGTTAATTCGAGGAAAATACATCATTGTGTACAACAGTTAATTCATGAGAAATACTGCATGGGACGAAAGCAAATACTTTATGAGGGCAAAGCAGTTAATTCAAGAGAAATGCGTCATTGGGTCCATCCATCAATCCATCATGTGTCATGGCGGTAAACCTGGGCGTCATGATTCGTCATTTCACTAGATCATCAGATTCGTGGTTAAGCTCAGTGGTCTTGTCTCGACCATGCCACGTAAACAAGGCATCTAGGTATTTACTTCTCTGTCTTCCCCTTGTTCTCTTCCCCTAGATCTTGCCAGTTGTCACCACGTTCTCTAATTTGTTTCTTATCATAACATGTCCAAAACATTGTGACTGTCTATGTCTAATTTCTCTAATCAGTTTGCATTCTCCTCAGAAACCACATTTCCACAGACATCAGATGTTTTTCAGCTTGACTGTTCATTGTCTACGCTTCATATCCATACTTCTTCTTCTTCTTCTTTCGTTCGACTGAAATATGTTTATAACTGCAATGTTGTCTCTTGTATGAATCTAACAGGCTATGTGTAGCATTTCAACACTAATTTTCTCGTAGCAATTGACATCGTTTTATTGGTCAGTGTGTTTTTCATCTTGCAAAAGGCTACCTTCGCCAAGTCAATTCTTATTCTAATTTCTTCAAGGCATCTCCCATCTGATGTTATGACTGTTCCGAAATAATTATGCCGATTAACTTGTTTAAGAATATTCCCATTTACCTGTATATTACATTGTGGTATTTCGTTCATCCTAATCGCGACCATAATCTGTGTCTTTTTACAATTTAATTCTAATCCTATTTTCTTTCATTGGGAGCAATAACGGCATCTACTAAATATTGCAGATCCTGCTCATTATCTGCAGTCAATACAGTACCGTCTGCATATCTAATGGTACTGATGATGTTTGTTTGTTTGTTTGTTTTTTTATTTTTTTTTATTTTTGTTGTTGTTGTTGTTGACATATATGAATCAATTTTTCTTTTACATCTTTCGTTTCATTTTACCTTCCTTTCTGCTCCTCTCACGGCCCTCTCCCTTGATATATCCGTTCTGAAAGAAACGGCAATTAATAATGTCATAGTTGCCACTGTATAACCCTGCTGCACCCTGTTTATATCAATATCTAACTGTTTGCACACCTTCGGCTCCATGTTTTCTTATTTTAGCAACTCTTACATCTACACCTCTGCGCCGACTTCCTAGTAAAGACGTATGTGAAATGCCCTAGCAACATGTCATATCTAGGCTTTTTCTGTTTATGTTTTAAGGTTATTACATTTTCTATTTTGTTGGTTTTCCTTAGGTCTGTTTGTGTTCTTCTTGACGAGGATTTGTATAACAGGTGGAGTATTGATACATGATAAGGGAGACGTGGTTGCGGCCTTGTGGGAGCACGTGTACACATCGGAGGAGCAAATGGATCACCATGGTCTGGCAAGAATGCGACAGCGTGGAGTGACGAGGGGATCTGGCCGATGTTCTAAATCAATCAATCAATCAATCAATTGTATAACAGAAAAATCGATTCTTTGTGTCGTAGTATAACTTTTTTATAGTTTATTATTATTATTATTGTCTTGGGGGGAGGGGGGATTATCATTGATTTTCTCCGTGTGATTTACGTTTGCCGTAGTGGAGTTCCTTGTCAGGTTATTACACTATTGTACACTGTGTCTGAGCGTTTATTATCCCTTACTATTTCGCAGGAATTACACGTACCTACTTTTTTATTTCTTGTTTCCGTTCTTAGTGCGTAGTATCCAGGATTGAACATCGTCAAGGGAAGTACTCCTTTCTGTTGTTAGTTTGGTACATACTTTTAGTTCCCTTGATAAAGAGGTGGGTTGCCACGTTCGCCTTTATCTGTTTATTTTTTTTCTATCCATCAAACTACTGAGTTTCTCAGTTTCTCAGTTTCTCAATTTCTCAGTTTCTTAGCTTTTCAATTTCTCAGTTTCTCAGTTTATCAGTTTCTCACTTTCTCATTTTTTCAGCTTCTCACTTTCTCACTTTTTCAGTTTCCCAGTTTCTCAGCTTCTCAGTTTTTAACATTCTCACTTATTCCACTTCTCAGTTTTTCACTTTCTCATTTTCTCATTTTCTCATTTTCTCAGCTTCTCTGATTCTCAGCTTCTCACGTTCTCAATTTCTCTGATTCTATGCTTCTCAGTTTCTCATTTTCTCAGCTTCTCAATTTCTCAGTTTCTCAGTTTCTTAGTTTTTCAGTTTCTCACTATCTCAATTTCTCACTTTCTCAATTTCTCACTTTCTCAATTTCTCAGCTTCTCAATTTCTCAGCTTCTCAATTTCTCACTTTCTCAATTTCTCACTTTCTCACTTTCTCAATTTCTCAGCTTCTCAATTTCTCAGCATCTCACTTTCTCAATTTCTCAATTTCTCTGCTTCTCAGTTTCTCATTTTCCCATTTTTTCACTTTCTCATTTCCTCTGCTTCTCAGCTTCTCAGCTTCTCAGTTTCTCACTTTCTGACATTCTCACTTTCTGACATTCTCACTTTCTGACATTCTCACTTTCTCAATTTTACACTTTCTCAGTTTTTCAGTTTCTCACTTTCTCAACTTCTCTGTTTCTCAGTTTCTCAGCTTCTCAATTTCTCAGCTTCTCAGATTCACAGTTTCTCAGCTTCTCAGTTTCTCAGCTTCTCAGCTTTTCAGATTCTCAGTTTCTCAGTTTCTCGTGTTCTCAGTTTCTCAGCTTCTCAGATTCTCAGTTTCTCAGCTTCTCAGTTTATCAATTTCTTAGTCTCTCAGTTTCTCACTATCACACTTTCTCACTTTCGCAATTTCTCAGTTTCTCAGTTTCTCACTTTCTCAGTTTCTTAGCTTCGCAGTTTCTCATTTTCTCAGTTTGTCATTTTCTCATTTTCTCAGCTTCTCAGTTTCTCAGTTTCTGACATTCTCACTTTCTAAATTTCACACTTTCTCAGCTTCAAAGCTTCTCAGTTTCTCACATTCTCAGCTTCTCAATCTACCACATTCTCAGTTTCTCGTTTTCTCAGCTTCTAAGTTTCTCACTTTCTCACATTCTTAGCTTCTCAGTTTCTTGATTCTTCAGTTTTTCACTTTCGCATTTTCTCAGCTTCTCATTGTCTCAGTTTCTCAATGTCTCACTTTCTCAGCTTCTTAATTTCTTAGTTTCTCACTTTCTCATTTTCTCAGTTTCTCAGTTTCTCCATTTCTCATTTCTCACTTTCTTAGATATTCACTTTCACACTTTCACACTTTCTCAGCTTTTCAGTTTCTCACGTTCTCACCCGCTCAATTTCTCAGTTTTTCAGCTGTTTAGCTTCTCAGTTTCTCACTTTATCAGCTTCTCAGCTTCTCAATTTCTCAGTTTCTCAGTGTCTCACTTTCTGAATTTCTCAGTTTCTCATATTCTCAGTTTCCTCGGCTGCTCAGTTTGTCAGTTTTTCAGTTTCTCACTTTCTCAGTTTCTCAGCTTCTCACTTGCTCATCTTCTCAGTTTCACATTTTCTCAGCTTCTCACTTTCTCAGTTTCTCAGTTTCTCAGTTTCTCAGTGTCTCACTTTCTCATTTTCTCAGTTTCTCACATTATCAGTTTCCTCGGCTGCTCAGTTTCTCAGTTTTTCAGTTACTCACTTTCTCAGTTTGTCAATTTCTCAGTTTCTCAGCTACTCAGTTTCACAGTTTCTCATCTTCTCAGTTTCTCAGCTTCTCAGTGTCTCAGCTTCTCGATTTCGCAGTTTCTTAGTCATAGATTGTGTTTTAGAACACTACTACGAATGCTATGTTGACAAAACTAACAAGCAATAAAGTTAGTTGCGTATCCTTTACAGGACGTCGCAGTCAACCCAGCACTTTATTACTCTTTGTGATTTCCTGGCAAGTTTACATTCAGGTAGTTTGCCATTGCGTTCTGAAAGACCGGTACTCTTTCTGTTAAATTAAAATTAACGAAAGGCGGTCTTCTTCCAAACCTCCCCCATCTGTGTTTCGAACGCGATATGCGAGATTTCGAATTTTGTTTGTATATCCATCGTCCTTAACCAACTGTTTGTTGCCAACATTTATAAATAGAAAGAAGTCACTTACTTTATTCGCAGCAAAAGCACAAGAGGCTCTGCACCAGATTGAACGACCAAGGAACAGTACAGATTATTGCCATACGGAGCTCCGGGATAATTTGGACTCCGGATCAGAAATGGAGAGCTGCTACTGTTGATGTCGATGTAGTTAGACTGCTCGTTGTTGCAGAAGTAATAACTTTCTTGTTGCTGTTAAAGAAACCACAGATAAGTATGCTAGTTGTAATAGGCTGATATTGACCTACTTCATTATTAATCGTCATGGCAGCTTGTTGTTTCCAATTTATGTTTTTTCTTAAATCCAATTCTAAGATCTTTCCCATTAACTTTTAGATCTGCAAGCATATTCATCATGTTGACATGTCTTACTTCATCGAAAGCATTTATGTAGTCAATGATGTAGGTCTTTGTTTACCTCCATCGAATGCTCGTCAAATGAAAGCCGTTGCCGTTGTCAAATAAGAAAAGTAAACACAACTTTAACTAAGACATTCTCCTCAAAATTCTGTCATTTTCGGTCTCTCGTTGCCTGTGTGTAAATGAAAAAACCTTCTTCCTGCAAAAAACGACATTTCGGAGCATTAAAATTAAGCTAGGTTCGCAAACGAAACAAACAAACGGACTGCCAAGATCTTGTCAGTACAGTGACGAATGGGCAAAGATGTTGAGACTGTTTGTCAACTGAGTGACGGTTGGCATCGAATCAGTTAATATTCGAATCCAATGAAATACAACTGGATCTTTACGACATCTTGTACCGAAATATAGAAATGAAAGTAACTGACTGTGTTTATCAGAACCTGCTCTATGAGAATCGGATTTCTAAACATATGGAAGGTAAGTAAGGGAACCTGTTCATACCTTAATGCTAGACCCGTACTTGTATAGTATCAATCAGAACACGGTCAGTGATGAGGTCAGTATCACCCTGCCAGCCGTTATTTTCCACGACATTCTCGGTACTCACTCCAGGCTAGGTCAACCTGGAGACCCATAACAATTTTCAAAAATTCAAATTTGTCCAGCTGCGGATCTAACCGACGACCTCCGAGTCGGCAGGCTACTGTAATGGAACAAACCTCTGCGATTAATGGTCTCTATTGTTTGATGCGGATTTAGCTTTTCATACTTTTATCATGTCAAAAATGTTCAAGCATGGTTCAAATGTGTAGTTGTGGTAGTACTAGCATGTTTGTCATCGAGTGTTATATCTCTACGCAAGGGCTGTCACGTTTCGACATCGTATACACGATCGCCAGAGTCGTGGATCAGCTCTGTGTTCTTGTCTCGACCATACCACGTGACCACGCCATCTAGATATTTACTTCTCTGACTTTTCCTTGTTCTTTCCCCTAAATCTTGCCAGTTGTCACCAAGTTCTCCAATTTATTTCTTCTCGTAACTTGTCCAAATATTGTGACTATCTACGTCTAATTTTTCTAATCAGTTTAACATTTTCATTTATTTCGTGTATGACTTGTTCATTTATTTTTCCGTCTGTCCATGGTTGTGTTTGTATTTTACCCAGAAACCACATTTCGTCAGCCATCAGATGTTTTTCAGCCTGTCTGCTCACTGCTCAAGTTTCACATCCATACAAAAGTACTTTTTCTGTGAATCACTTTAACACTCTTTTTATCGTTGCAAATGACATCTTTTTATTGGTCAGTATGTTTTATATCTTGCAAAAGGCTACCTTTGCCATTGCGATTTTCGTTCTAATTTCTTCAAGGCAACTCCCATCAGATGTCATGACTGTTTCGAGATAGCTGTCCCCATAAATATTTTAACAGAATATTACCTGTACATTACAATATGGTATATTATTATTCTTAGTGACGACAATAATCTGTATCTTCTTAGAATTTAATTCTAGCTGCAGTCGTTCACAGTGCAGAACAACCGTATATACTAAATGTTTCAGATCCTGCTCATTGTCTGGAATCAATACTGTATTATCCGCATATCTAATATTATTGATGTTACGTCCCCCAATGATGATTCCTCTCATTACGTCTAAATTTTAAAAAGGCATCTTCACTGTATAGGGGAAAAAAATCTGGAGACATAACACATCCCTGTGGCACACCTCTCTTAATGGGCTGATATTGACCTACTTCATTATCTCTCTTTATGGCAGCTCTCTGTTTCCAGTGTATATGTCTAGTCAAAGGTCTTTCCCATCAATGTGTAGACAAACACGCATCTTCATTATGTTGACATATCTTACTTTATCGAAAGCCTTTGTGTAGTCAATAAAGTACAGATTCAGCATGTCGCCTACCGGCGTTGTGGGCATTGGTTGCAATTCTCATCGAAAATGGTTTCAAAGGTTACTTAGACGCCAAGGCTTACCCATCATTGAATGAGCACCAGGAAATTTCTCGTGAAGTAAACACGGCCGGGATGATATTGATCACAAATTCCACTGGGGGTCGATTGGCTTACAATATGAGGCTAGCACCACATCCTCTAAAGCTAAACACCCACTGGAACCCACAAAGCGAACGAAATGATGGGGGACTAACGACTCAAGGAGAAGAGAATTCAAGATAAAGATGAATAATGGGGGAAGGGCATGGAGGAAGCTGCAGGAGACAGCAAATATAGGACAGCTGAGTGTGAGTTGGTTCAGGTTCCAACCCTCCCTGACTGATACAGGATAGAAGAAGTCTCCACCATATACTCAAATTGCCTGGTGGAGTGAGAGATGTGTCCCTCAAATTGCCTGGTGGAGTGAGAGATGTGTCCCTCAAATTGCCTGGTGGAGTGAGAGATGTATCCCTCAAATTGACTGGTGGAGTGAGAGATGTGTCCCTCAAATTACCTGGTGGAGAGAGAGATGTGTCCCTCAAATTGCCTGTTGGAGTGAGAGATGTGTCCCTCAAATTGCCTGGTGGAGTGAGAGATGTGTCCCTTACAACATGTTAATGTAATGGGAAGCATGTATTTGTGGCTAGTGAGTTTCATAAACACTGCTACGGTAAAAGAAACATACGGTTTTGGTTTCTTCTTGACTTCCGTCGGTTTGTGTATGGATGACTCCACTAGCTTTTCTCTACAGAGACAGACCCTGCAAGGCAGCACCGGATGTTATGTATGGCGTCCCTTACCCGCCGCCTATGGCCATGTCACTTTTTTTTCATTATACCGTTGTCCCTACCCTGTTCAACTTCAGAAGTGTAGTTATAGTAGGATCCATACGTGGCTCAAATTAATAATACAATGAGTGAGTCAGAAACAAAAAGGATATTAATTTGAAGGTGAATTTTGTCTAAATAGATTAATGACATGTCACTGAGATTTTAGGTGTTTTATTTAGATAGCTGCGAATTCCTTGGACTGCCAGAGTAACAAACGAATATTGCCTGAAAGAGGCTAATGTAACTAGAACATTACATACAACAATAAAAAAACAAACAAACAGCTTTCTTTCGTCATGTGATAAGGAGAGATGCATTGGAAAACATAGTGACAACTGGAAAGATCGAGGGGAAGAGAGGCAGAGGCAGACCGAGAGTGATGATGCTGGGTGGACTGAGATATTAGTATGGAGGAATATCATCAGTAGAGATGATCCAGAACGTCAAAGACCGAGATCTGTGGAGAAACATGAATGCCTACGCCAGCTAGTAGGGCACTTGATGATAATGATGAGCTACCCTACCTACTAACTTGACTCACAAGAGAACAAAAACAGAAGCATGGAATGTGAGACAGACGGCAGCACTGTGTCACAAGCTGCCACAATTGATGACGAAGAGAATGCAACAATCTCCAAGGCCAGCGCGGCCTTTGGCAGACTGTACAAGAATGTATGTTACAGAAATGGAATAAGCCTGCAACCAAAGCTGAAAGTCTACAGAGCAGTTGTATTATCCACACTGTTTTATGCTTGTGAAACCTGGACTGTTTATCAGCGAGACGCTAGGAAATAAACCACTTCCACACAGTCTGCCTTAGGAAGCTACTGAAGATTAAATGGCAAGACAAGATTCCAGACACTGAAGTCCTAGAAAGAGCGTCCATGACCAGTATCCACACTCTACTAATGAAGAATCAGATTCGCTGGGCTGGTCACTAAACTCGCATGCCAGATAACAGGCTCCCTAAACGAATTTTTTACAGCGAGTTGCGTTGTGGTAAACGCTCCCAAGGTGGCCAGAGGAAACGTTTTAAAGACACTCTGAAAATCTCACTGAATGCTTTTGGAATTCATCATGACACCTGGGAGGCTGCAGCCAGAGACCGAAATTCGTGGCGTGCATCATTACGCAAAGGTGCAGTCATATGTGAGACAACCAGGACTGCAAGAGCTGTGAAGAAAAGGCAGGACAGAAAAACCACTGCAGGAAATCCTCCTACAGAAACGTCAAGCATTCTTTGTCCACATTGTCAAAGAACATTTCGAGCCAAAATAGGCCTTATCAGCCATCTTAGAACTCACGGCTCCATACTTTTAACCCCACTGGATATAATTAATGGTCATCATCATTCTTGATGGACAACACAACACAGCTTGCCATACCTTTATCATCGCAAATATGTTCAAGCTTGGCTCAAAGGTGTAGTCGTGGTAGTGCTAGCATGTTTATCATCGTGCACTGTGTCTATACGCAACGGCTGTCACGTTTCACATCGTACACGATCACCAAAGTCGTGGATCAGTTCAGTGTTCTTGTCTCGACCATACCACGTGGCCATGCCGTCTAGATATTTGCTTATCTGCCTTTTCCTTAATCATTCCCCCTCAATCTTGCCAGTTGTCACCGAGTTCTCCAATTTATTTCTTCTCACAACATGTCCAAAATTGTTGACTGTCTGCGTCTAATTCCTCTAATCAGTTTACAATTTTCATGTATTATGTGTATGACTTGCTCATTTGTTTTTTCTGATTGTTCATGATATTCTCTGCATTTTACACAGAAACAACATTTCCACAGCCATCAGATGTTTTTCAGCTTGTCTGCTCATTGTACACGTTTAACATCCACACAAAAGTACAGGTTCTATGTACCACTTTAACATTGTTTTTATCGTTGTTGGTCAGTATGTTTTCTATCTTGCAAAAGGCTACTTTTGATTTTGCGATTTTCGTTCTAAGCTCTTCAAGTTAACTCCCATCAGATGTTATTACTGTTTCGAGATAGCTGTACCAATTCACTTTTTAACAGAATATTATAATTTATCTGTATACTACAATATGATATATTTTTCGTCCTAGTGACAACAATAATCGTTGTCTTCTTACAATTTAATTCTAACTGCAGGTGTTCATTATGTAGAATAACCGAATCTACTACATGTTGCAGATCCTGCTCATATTTTGGCATAAGTACTGTACCATCCGCATATTTAATCTTATTGATGTTACGTCCCCCAATGATGATTCCTTTCATATCGTCTAAATTAAAAAAAAATATCTTCACTATATAGGGGAACAAGATCTGGATACATTACGCACCCCTGTCGCACACCTCTCTTAATAGGCTGATATTTACCTACTTCATTATCTCTCTTTATGGCAGCTTTCTGTTTAGAGTATGTCGTTCCAGTCTAAGCTCATTCCCATTAATGTGTAGACAAACAAGCATCTTCATTATGTTGACATGTTTTACATTATCGAAAGCCTTTGTGTAGTCAATAAAGTACGGGTTTAGCATGTTCGCCTACCGGCTTTGTGGTCATTGATTACAACTCTCTTCGAACATGGTTTCACAAGCTACTTAGAGGCCAAGGTTGTACCAACACTGAATGGGTACCACGAAATCTCTCAGGATGTAAACACGGCCGGGGTGATATTGATCACATATCTCACCGGGGGCCGACTGGCCTACAATTTGGGGCTAGAACCGTATACTCTAAAACTAAACACCCGCTGGTAGGGAAGCCACAGGACAAACGAAATGATGGGGGACTAACGACACACGGGGAAGATAATTCCAGACAAAGATGAATAATATGGAAAGGGCATTGAGGAAGCTGCAGGAGACAGCAAACACAGGACAGCTGAGTGTGAGTTGGTTCAGGGTCCAAACCTCCCTGGTGGATGCAGGATAGAAGAAGACTAAATATACTCAAATTGCATAGTGGAGTGAGAGTTGAGTCCATTACTAACATGTTAAAGTAATAGTAAGGATGCAATTGTGGCTAGTGAGTTTCACAAACACCGCTACGGGAAATGAAACATACGGTGGAGGTTTCCTCTTGACTTCCGTCAGTTTGTGTATGGTTGACTCCACTAGCCTTTGTCTATAGAGACAGATCCTTCAAGGCAGCAGCGGAGGTTATATATGGCACCTCTTACCAGCCGCCGATGTTCATTATACCGTTGTCCCTACCCCGTTAAACTTCTGAAGTGTAGTTATATTAGGATCCATCCCTGGCTCCGATTAATAATCCAAAGAATGAGGCAGAGACAAAACGGATATTAATTCGAAGGCCATTGTTGTCTAAAGAGGATAATATCATGTCACTGAGGTTTTACTTGCTTTATTTAGAAATCTGCGTGGTTTCTGAGACGAATGTTGTGATTCCTTGGACTGCCAGAGTAACTAACAAAGATTGTATGAAAGAAGCTAATGAAAATAGAACATTATATACAACAATAAGAAAGAGACATCCAGCATGCATTTGTCATGTGCGGAGGAGAGAGGTAATGGAGAAAATCGTGACAACTGGAAAGTTCAAGGAGAAGAGAGGCAGAGACAGATCAATAGTGATGATGCTGGATGGACTGAGATATTAGCATGGTGGATTATCATCAGTAGAGCTGATCCAGAACGTCAATACCGAGATCTGTGGAGAGACATGAACGCATACGTCATCTGGCACAGCAATTGATGATGATGATGAGCTACACAAACTACTAACTCGCCTCACAAGAGAACTGAAATAGAAGCATGGAATGTGAGACAGACGGCTTATAAAAAAGTGCCCCAGCAGAAACCTTCTGTGGCTATTTTATAATTTAGGTCCTTCACATATTTAGTCTTGGGTATACAGAAAAATGGGTGGGTAGTCTATACCTCCCGTAGCGAAAGGTGAGCTCAGATATTGACCCCTCGTCTCAACTCCCAAACTATTCGAACACTATCTCAGTACATAATACTTTCCCCCAAAATAATAATAATAATGATAACAATAATAATAATAATAATAATAATAAAAATAATAATAATAACAAAGATAATGAAAATAAAACACGAGTATAAAATTCAGGCCCCAATTTATAGTACAGTATGTCCCCCTTAGCTAATAACAATTGCCACATCAATAATTAATAGAAGCAAGTCAGGTAATAATGATGCATGTACATTTCACGTGCTTTTACAATGTATATATTGATATTGTTGTTATTGTTGTTCTCGATTAGCCTAAGTGGTGTATGCATGAAATAATGTATGTACTCTACTGGCACCTTGCCGCCTTTACAGACTATAGTGCGTGTGTGTGCCTGCGTACGTGCGTGCCAGCCTGCGTGCGTGCGTCCGTGTACGTACGTGTGTGTGTGTATGTATGTATGTGTGTGTATGTGTGTATGTGTGTGTATGTGTGTATGTGTATGTGTGTATGTATGTGTTAGTGTATGTATATATATATATATATATATATATATATATATATATATATATATATATATATATATATATATGTGTGTGTGTATGTGTATTTATGTATGTATGATGTATGTATGTATTTTTGTGAGTAGGTATATATGTATGCGAGAGAGTTGTTATTTGTGTGATATGGAGTGCGTGCTTAACTGTGAGGGTTTGAGTAATTGATGTATGTATGCAATATTGTATGTATGTGTTTATAAATGTGCATGTGCCAGTGTGTCTGCCTATGTGATTTAACATGCACAACTAATGAACGAAATATAAGTGATTGTAAGGGCCGAGTGTAACACGGGCTTGCGTGCCCAATTTGTGACCCTCTGAGAATAAATTTAATTCGATCGTTCGATCGGTCTGTCTGTCTCATTGTCTTTCTGTACCTCTGTCTGTATACTTATCTACCCGTCTGTCATTGTGTCTACCTATCTACCTGCCTACCCACTTACTTACCTACCTATCTACCTGCCTACCCACTTACTTACCTACCTATCTACCTACCTGTCTGTCTGATTGTCTGTCTGTCTACATGCCAGTCTGTCTATCTATCTATCTACATAGCTACCTACATGGCTGTCTGTCTGCCTATCTGTCAAGTTAGGAAAGTAAGAATGTACATGGAAGTAAAACTGAAAGTGTGAGTCTAATTTCTCGGTAAAAACAGTTCCCCGGCTGCGTTCAGGCGGGCAATTGCATTATTTATAATCTCATGCAATTGTTGCACTTGCGCATCAGAATAACAAACGTTATTGCTATAAGGTGGAATTACCGTGGAGTCGGGGATGTTTGACGTTGTGGGTACGTCTGGGCTGGTTGGAACTGCCGTGGAGTCGGGGATGTTTGACGTTGGTGGTGCCGCTGTGCTCGTTGAAACTGCTGTGAAGTCGAAGATGTTTGCCGTTGTGAGTACCTCTGGGCTGGTTGTTACACACCTGTCGCTGTAAGCATACCCAGGGCTGTAGGTCTCCCATGTGTAAAAGACGGCGGCGTAACTTGAAGCATAATCACCCGAAGGCTGACGAACTATTTGGTTTGTTGTTGCTAGCTCTTGTGAGATTTCAATCTGTAGATGTATGGAGTTATGCACGGTTGTGAGCAAAGAATATATGTAGGTCGGATTCAACAGAACATGGGTAAAGTAGGGAGATCTATATCGGTAGGTTAGATAGAACAGAATATGGGTAGATTTGGTAGAACAGAATATATATATATATATATATATATATATATATATATATATATATATATATATATATATATGTGTGTGTGTGTGTGTGTGTGTGTGTTAGATAGAACAGAATATGTTTAACTTATACGCCGAAATTATAATGAGAAATGGCAGACATGATATAAACAAGGAGCAATATGAAACCCTAAATATCGGTGGTCATGAAATGCCAGAGATTCGATATGCTGATGGTACAGTATTACTATCCACATCACGTAATATTATAGAAAATCTATTAACCTCAAACCTAAAGAATAGTGAAAATCACAACCTATATCTGAACATAGAAAAAAAAGAAAAAGATAATGCACACAGATAAATCTAATATGGAGACAGAAATATATGTTAATGTGGAAAACTTGGAGGTGGTGAACAATTTAGAATATCTAGGGAGATTAATTACCAACAATGGTGACACAATGAAGGACACTAAAAGACGAATATATATTACTCTTCAAAAACTAAAACAACTGAATAAATTGTGGAGTTTGACAGACAGAACTACACAAATTAAATTTGTAAGAATACGCATCTTTCTCATTGCAACATACGCTTGTGAGTCCTGGACACTTACTAAACAAGGTGAACAGCGCACACATGCCCTTGAATATAATTGTTATTGATGGGTTGTACGAATATCATGGAACAAAAACATCCATACTTCAAGAGCTGAATATTGAAGAAGGCTGGCTATTAAAGACGATAAAACAAAGATATATGAAATATTTTAGTCACTTGAAACGTCATGAAAGTTTGGAGAGTACAATTTTAATGAACACCTATGCGATATTATTCAAATCTCTGACAAACCTGTTCCTAACCATTTCAATTCTTTTGACCGCAATGGAGCCGATGATGTTTTATGGCAGTGAAGCCATGCTTCTCTAACAACTTCATGAGACATTGAATGCCAGTTAATCAACTCTCTGGGATGCATCCATATAGTAGGAATCAATACTGTTGTAGAAGCAACTGTATAACTCTGCTGACTTCCCGCTATATATTCATATCTGACTGTTTCCACACCTTTGGTCGCACATTTCTTACATAGCACTATTAACAGCTGAATTAGACTCAACATTTGTAGAAAAGAGCACCTTTCAAAACCGAACTGAACTCAACTGTTTTTCACTCTTGACAACGAAGGATTGTGTTTTAATATTATTTAATAATTGCATGTTTTTCTTTTCATCTGTTTGTGTTGTTCCATCCCTGATAAAGATTTGTATTATCGAAACGTCGTTATTTGTGTTCTAAAATACTTATTTTAATTGGATTTCGTGTTTAGTATGTCTAATCTTTTCGCAGGGGCTACACATACCTTTTTTTTTTGTTTATATCCTATTGTTATATCCTGCAGCAGCCGTTGCTTCTATAAACTTCTCTGCCACGCTGACCTCTCGTTGATGAACTATACAGCTACAAACGGTGCCTGATTTGTTGCCGCCCAGGAGTATAATTCACACTGACAAGATTTCTCTCTGGTGCAGCCCAAGAGCAGAATTCACACTGGCAAGACCTCTGAATGGTGAAGCCAACCTACAGACTCGTTTCATCCAGGCTGTCTAATGTCAATAGAGTGTCAGGCTTCTTCGAGGATAAAGATTGCCAGTTAAAGTAGTGCCAATTAAAGTAGTGCGAGGGGTAGCAGTTACAGGTTATAAGTCCTTGTCAATTGGCATAGACTTGGGGCGACACGTGTTGCAACTGACTGTGTGAGATACCTACAGGTGTCACTGATCAGCTACCGCCCGCCTCAAGCTGGGCAGCCCACGGCCAATTGCGTGCTGATCCGCCACAGCCTGCCTGCTTCAATGGGTGCTTGGGGCTAGGACAAAATCTGTAAAGCAGGCTGTTAAACCAATACACCAAACACAAATAAAAATGAAAATATAAACCTCAAGCTACGGCTTGCAACCTGGAACGTAAGAACCATGTGTCCAGGATTTTCCAATGACCTGACGAATATTGACGATGTGAGAAAAAGGGCTATGATTGATGCCGAACTCAATCGTCTTAACATTGATATTGCTGGACTGCAGAAGACTCGCCTCGCTGAGGAAGGGTCACACAGGGAAAACAATGATACCATGTTTTGGACGGGTAGAGGGCAGGAAGAAAAAAGGCAACATGGTTTGAACTTTGCAATGAAGAATTCGCTACTGGTAATGATTGAAATTCCAGCTGGAGGTAATGAAAGACTATTATCCCTGCGATTGGCAACCTCTTGTGGTTTTGCCGCCATTATCACTGCATATGCATCGACACTCACTTCCTCTGATGATGTATTTAACAGAGGTAATGTGTGCTATAAATGAACTTGCATCTGACAAGGCTCCAGGCAAGGATGGGATTCCAACAGAGGTAATCAGGAGTGGGCAAGACACACTCACTCTACAGATCCACCAGCTAATAGAGCTATGCTGGCGTGAAGGACAAGTCCACAGGATTTCAAAGATTCAAGCATCATAACACTGTACAAGAACAAGGGCGACCGGAGCGACTGTAACAACTATAGGGGTATCTCACTTTTGTGTATTGTTGGAAAAGTATTTGCCAGAATTGTTCTGCGCAGACTTCAAGTCCTGGGAGATCAAGTCTACCCCGAATCACAGTGTGGCTTCCGACAGAACCGCGTTGCTATTGATATGATAATTTCATTGCGACAAATGCAAAAATAAAAAAAAAATAAAAAAATAAACAGAGTCAGCCACAGTTTATTGCCTTCATCGACCTCACAAAGGCATTTGGTTTGGTCAGTCGTGAGGGTCTGTTCAAGGCACTAAAGAAGATTGGCTGCCAACCACCTCTTCTGCCCATTGTGGAAATGTTCCATACAGGCATGAAGGGTATACCAAGCTTGATTGTGCAACTTCAGAAGAGTTTGAAATCAAGAGTGGAGTTAAGCAAAGTTGTGTACTATCTCCCACCCTCTTTGGAATATACTTTTCACTTCTACTGAAATATGCCTTTCGTGATCAGGATGGTGGTATATACATTCACTCACGCTCAGATGGCGGCCTATACAATGCTCAGAGATTGAAGGCTAAGACCAAAATTAGGAGAGTACTGATCAGAGAGTTGCTTTTTTGCAGATGATGCTGCAGCTACGACCCACTCCGAGGACGAATTACAATGTCTACTATCTGCATTCTCCAATGTTTGTTCTGAATTTGGTTTAACAGTTAGCAAAAATAAGACACAGATTGTGTCACAAGGTGCACATGGGGTACCATCAATATTTATTGACGACGCCGAACTAGAGATAATAGACCATGTTGCATATCTAAGATCAGAGGTACATAGCAAATTACCCCTAGATCAGGAAATCAACATCATGATTGGTAAGGCAGCAACAACAATGAAAAGGTTAGCAGAAAGAGTATGGGAGAACAGGAAGCTATACTGTCAAATCAAAAGTCCTTGTCTATGAAGCCTGTGTCCTTAGTACTGTTCTTTATAGCAGTGAAACCTGATCAACTTACTCACACTCATATGCGGTGTCTACGGAGAATATTTGGTATTAAGTGGCGAGACAAAATCACAAATATTGAAGTATTGGAAAGGTCAAGTTGTGTGACGGTTTGTTCCATGCTCAGTCTTCGTAGACTTAGATGGATAGGACATTTTAGGGGGATGGATGATGGTAGAATACCAAAGGACATCTTTCTGGTGAATTACAGATGGGTAAGAGATCTCAATGTCGCCTCTACTACTTTACAAAGATACTTGTAAGCAGGACATGACTGATACAGACATTGATAATGCACATTGGGTGCAACTCGCCGCTGAACGCGTTGCATTGACTGTAAATATCAGAAATGGAATAAAGACAACGAAGAAAATGATTCCAGATAATTCTCACACAAAGCGTGCGAAACGTAAGATGGTGCATGAATGGTGGAAATGACCATGTGTTCACATGCATCCCCTGTGGTCAATGTAACATACTATCGTCTCTCAAGACGGCAAGGTGCCAATGATGATGAGATAGGTAGGTAGGTATGTAGGTAGGTTGGTAGTTATGTAGGTTGGTAGTTAGGTAGGTAGTTAGGTAGGTTGGTAATTAGGTAGGTTGGTAGTTAGGTAGGTAGGTAGTTGGGTAGGTAGGTAGGTTGGTAGTTAGGTAGGTAGGTAGTTGGGTAGGTAGGTAGGTTGGTAGTTAGGTAGGTAGTTAGGAAGGTAGATAGTTAGGTAGGTAGGAGGGTAGTTTGTTAGGTAGTTAGGTAGGTAGATAGATTAGTAGTTATGTAGGTAGTTAGAGAGGTAGGTAGTTAGGTAGGTAGGTAGGTATATAGGTAGGTAGTTGGGTAGAAAGGTAGTTAGGTAGGTATTGCGATAGATATGTGTAATAAGTTTGGAGTACCTACCTCAAAACCTCTTTGGGTCACTGAGAAGTCTGTTCTGAAGGCAACGGTGAAGCGACTATTCGCAGGAAGAATGTATGGGAACGTATTCCCGCTGAGCCACGCCCCACAGAACTTGGTTCCATGCACACACAGATAATCGTAGCTACAAAATGTCTCGGATTCAACTTGAAAGTCCCTGGGTGAACAACGGATTTGATGTTTAGCTAATGTGCGTGAATTACTTCATCGCGGAAAGCAGTTAAATCGAGTTAGTTACTTTATTGCAGAAACCAGTTAATTCAAGAGAAATACATCCTATGGAACAGCGGTTAATTTTAGTGATTTACTTCGGGGCGAAAGCTATTAATTCGAAGGAAATACTTCATGGGGGAAATGTGGGGAGGGGGGGGGGTAGTTAATTCGAGGAAAATACATCATTGTGTACAACAGTTAATTCATGAGATATACTGCATGGGACGAAAGCAAATACTTTATGAGGGCAAAGCAGTTAATTCAAGAGAAATGCGTCATTGGGTCCATCCAACGATCCATCATGTGTCATGGCGGTAAACCTGGGCGTCATGATTCGTCATTTCTCTAGATCATCAGATTCGTGGTTAAGCTCAGTGGTCTTGTCTCGACCATGCCACGTAAACAAGGCATCTAGGTATTTACTTCTCTGTCTTCCCCTTGTTCTCTTCCCCTAGATCTTGCCATATGTCACCACGTTCTCTAATTTGTTTCTTATCATAACATGTCCAAATCATTGTGACTGTCTATGTCTAATTTCTCTAATTAGTTTGCATTCTCCTCAGAAACCACATTTCCACAGACATCAGATGTTTTTCAGCTTGACTGTTCATTGTCTACGCTTCATATCCATACTTCTTCTTCTTCTTCTTTCGTTCGACTGAAATATGTTTATAACTGCAATGTTGTCTCTTGTATGAATCTAACAGGCTATGTGTAGCATTTCAACACTAATTTTCTCGTAGCAATTGACATCGTTTTATTGGTCAGTGTGTTTTTCATCTTGCAAAAGGCTACCTTCGCCAAGTCAATTCTTATTCTAATTTCTTCAAGGCATCTCCCATCTGATGTTATGACTGTTCCGAAATAATTATACCGATTAACTTGTTTAAGAATATTCCCATTTACCTGTATATTACATTGTGGTATTTCGTTCATCCTAATCGCGACCATAATCTGTGTCTTTTTACAATTTAATTCTAATCCTATTTTCTTTCATTGTGAGCAATAACGGCATCTACTAAATATTGCAGATCCTGCTCATTATCTGCAGTCAATACAGTACCGTCTGCATATCTAATGGTACTGATGATGTTTGTTTGTTTGTTTGTTTTTTTATTTTTTTTTTATTTTTGTTGTTGTTGTTGTTGTTGACATATATGAATCAATTTTTCTTTTACATCTTTCATTTTACCTTCCTTTCTGCTCCTCTCACGGCCCTCTCCCTTGATATATCCGTTCTGAAAGAAACGGCAATTAATAATGTCATAGTTGCCACTGTATAACCCTGCTGCGCCCTGTTTATATCAATATCTAACTGTTTGCACACCTTCGGCTCCATGTTTTCTTATTTTAGCAACTCTTACATCTACACCTCTGCGCCGACTTCCTAGTAAAGACGTATGTGAAATGCCCTAGCAACATGTCATATCTAGGCTTTTTCTGTTTATGTTTTAAGGTTATTACATTTTCTATTTTGTTGGTTTTCCTTAGGTCTGTTTGTGTTCTTCTTGACGAGGATTTGTATAACAAGTGGAGTATTGATACATGATAAGGCAGACGTGGTTGCGGCCTTGTGGGAGCACGTGTACACATCGGAGGAGCAAATGGATCACCATGGTCTGGCAAGAATGCGACAGCGTGGAGTGACGAGGGGATCTGGCCGATGCTCTAAATCAATCAATCAATCAATCAATTGTATAACAGAAAAATCGATTCTTTGTGTCGTAGTATAACTTTTTTATAGTTTATTATTATTATTATTGTCTTGGGGGGAGGGGGGTATTATCATTGATTTTCTCCGTGTGATTTACGTTTGCCGTAGTGGAGTTCCTTGTCAGGTTATTACACTATTGTACACTGTGTCTGAGCGTTTATTATCCCTTACTATTTCGCAGGAATTACAACACGTACCTACTTTTTTATTTCTTGTTTCCGTTCTTAGTGCGTAGTATCCAGGATTGAACATCGTCAAGGGAAGTACTCCTTTCTGTTGTTAGTTTGGTACATACTTTTAGTTCCCTCGATAAAGAGGTGGGTTGCCACGTTCGCCTTTATCTGTTTATTTTTTTTCTATCCATCAAACTACTGAGTTTCTCAGTTTCTCAGTTTCTCAATTTCTCAGTTTCTTAGCTTTTCAATTTCTCAGTTTCTCAGTTTATCAGTTTCTCACTTTCTCATTTTTTCAGCTTCTCACTGTCTCACTTTTTCAGTTTCCCAGTTACCCAGCTTCTCAGTTTTTAACATTCTCACTTATTCCACTTCTCAGTTTTTCACTTTCTCATTTTCTCATTTTCTCAGCTTCTCTGATTCTCAGCTTCTCACGTTCTCAATTTCTCTGATTCTATGCTTCTCAGTTTCTCATTTTCTCAGCTTCTCAATTTCTCAGTTTCTCAGTTTCTTAGTTTTTCAGTTTCTCACTATCTCAATTTCTCACTTTCTCAATTTCTCTCTCAATTTCTCAGCTTCTCAATTTCTCAGCTTCTCAATTTCTCACTTTCTCAATTTCTCACTTTCTCACTTTCTCAATTTCTCAGCTTCTCAATTTCTCAGCATCTCACTTTCTCAATTTCTCAATTTCTCTGCTTCTCAGTTTCTCATTTTCCCATTTTGTCACTTTCTCATTTCCTCTGCTTCTCAGCTTCTCAGCTTCTCAGTTTCTCACTTTCTGACATTCTCACTTTCTGACATTCTCACTTTCTGACATTCTCACTTTCTGACATTCTCACTTTCTGACATTCTCACTTTCTGACATTCTCACTTTCTCAATTTTACACTTTCTCAGTTTTTCAGTTTCTCACTTTCTCAACTTCTCTGTTTCTCAGTTTCTCAGCTTCTCAATTTCTCAGCTTCTCAGATTCACAGTTTCTCAGCTTCTCAGTTTCTCAGCTTCTCAGCTTTTCAGATTCTCAGTTTCTCGTGTTCTCAGTTTCCCAGCTTCTCAGATTCTCAGTTTCTCTGCTTCTCAGTTTATCAATTTCTTAGTCTCTCAGTTTCTCACTATCACACTTTCTCACTTTCGCAATTTCTCAGTTTCTCAGTTTCTCACTTTCTCAGTTTCTTAGCTTCGCAGTTTCTCATTTTCTCAGTTTGTCATTTTCTCATTTTCTCAGCTTCTCAGTTTCTCAGTTTCTGACATTCTCACTTTCTAAATTTCACACTTTCTCAGCTTCAAAGCTTCTCAGTTTCTCACATTCTCAGCTTCTCAATCTACCACATTCTCAGTTTCTCGTTTTCTCAGCTTCTAAGTTTCTCACTTTCTCACATTCTTAGCTTCTCAGTTTCTTGCTTCCTCAGTTTTTCACTTTCGCATTTTCTCAGCTTCTCATTGTCTCAGTTTCTCAATGTCTCACTTTCTCAGCTTCTTAATTTCTTAGTTTCTCACTTTCTCATTTTCTCAGTTTCTCAGTTTCTCCATTTCTCATTTCTCACTTTCTTAGATATTCACTTTCACACTTTCACACTTTCTCAGCTTCTCAGTTTCTCACTTTCTCACCCGCTCAATTTCTCAGTTTCTCAGCTGTTTAGCTTCTCAGTTTCTCACTTTATCAGCTTCTCAGCTTCTCAATTTCTCAGTTTCTCAGTGTCTCACTTTCTGAATTTCTCAGTTTCTCATATTCTCAGTTTCCTCGGCTGCTCAGTTTGTCAGTTTTTTAGTTTCTCACTTTCTCAGTTTCTCAGCTTCTCACTTTCTCATCTTCTCAGTTTCACATTTTCTCAGCTTCTCACTTTCTCAGTTTCTCAGTTTCTCAGTTTCTCAGTGTCTCACTTTCTCATTTTCTCAGTTTCTCACATTATCAGTTTCCTCGGCTGCTCAGTTTCTCAGTTTTTCAGTTACTCACTTTCTCAGTTTGTCAATTTCTCAGTTTCTCAGCTACTCAGTTTCACAGTTTCTCATCTTCTCAGTTTCTCAGCTTCTCAGTGTCTCAGCTTCTCGATTTCGCAGTTTCTTAGTCATAGATTGTGTTTTACTTCCGACTCCTCTAGCCTGTAATCAAAATGTCTTCCGATCCCCAAGAACACTACTACGAATGCTATGTTGACAAAACTAACAAGCAATAAAGTTAGTTACGTATCCTTTACAGGACGTCGCAGTCAACCCAGCACTTTATTACTCTTTGTGATTTCCTGGCAAGTTTACATTCAGGTAGTTTGCCATTTCGTTCTGAAAGACCGGTACTCTTTCTGTTAAATTAAAATTAATGAAAGGCGGTCTTCTTCCAAACCTCCCCCATCTGTGTTTCGAACGCGATATGCGAGATTTCGAATTTTGTTTGTATATCCATCGTCCTTAACCAACTGTTTGTTGCCAACATTTATAAATAGAAAGAAGTCACTTACTTTATTCGCAGCAAAAGCACAAGAGGCTCTGCACCAGATTGAACGACCAAGGAACAGTACAGATTATTGCCATACGGAGCTCCGGGATAATTTGGACTCCGGATCAGAAATGGAGAGCTGCTACTGTTGATGTCGATGTAGTTAGACTGCTCGTTGTTGCAGAAGTAATAAGTTTCTTGTTGCTGTTAAAGAAACCACAGATAAGTATGCTAGTTGTAATAGGCTGATATTGACCTACTTCATTATTAATCGTCATGGCAGCATGTTGTTTCCAATTTATGTTTTTTTCTTAAATCCAATTCTAAGATCTTTCCCATTAACTTTTAGATCTGCAAGCATATTCATCATGTTGACATGTCTTACTTCATCGAAAGCATTTATGTAGTCAATGATGTAGGTCTTTGTTTACCTCCATCGAACGCTCGTCAAATGAAAGCCGTTGCCGTTGTCAAATAAGAAAAGTAAACACAACTTTAACTAAGACATTCTCCTCAAAATTCTGTCATTTTCGGTCTCTCGTTGCCTGTGTGTAAATGAAAAAACCTTCTTCCTGCAAAAAACGTCATTTCGGAGCATTACAATTAAGCTAGGTTCGCAAACGAAACAAACAAACGGACTGCCAAGATCTTGTCAGTACAGTGACGAATGGGCAAAGATGTTGAGACTGTTTGTCAACTGAGTGACGGTTGGCATCGAATCAGTTAATATTCGAATCCAATGAAATACAACTGGATCTTTACGACATCTTGTACCGAAATATAGAAATGAAAGTAACTGATTGTGTTTATCAGAACCTGCTCTATGAGAATCGGATTTCTAAACATATGGAAGGTAAGTAAGGGAACCTGTTCATACCTTAATGCTAGACCCGTACTTGTATAGAATCAATCAGAACACGGTCAGTGATGAGGTCAGTATCACCCCGCCAGCCGTTATTTTCCACGACATTCTCGGTACTCACTCCAGGCTAGGTCAACCTGGAGACCCATAACAATTTTCAAAAATTAAAATTCGTCCAGCTGCGGATCTAACCGACGACCTCCGAGTCGGCAGGCTACTGTAATGGAACAAACCTCTGCGATTAATGGTCTCTATTGTTTGTTGCGGATTTAGCTTTTCATACTTTTATCATGTCAAAAATGTTCAAGCATGGTTCAAATGTGTAGTTGTGGTAGTGCTAGCATGTTTGTCATCGAGTGTTATGTCTCTACGCGAGGGCTGTCACGTTTCGACATCGTATACACGATCGCCAGAGTCGTGGATCAGCTCTGTGTTCTTGTCTCGACCATACCACGTGACCACGCCATCTAGATATTTACTTCCCTGACTTTTCCTTGTTCTTTCCCCTAAATCTTGACAGTTGTCACCAAGTTCTCCAATTTATTTCTTCTCGTAACTTGTCCAAATATTGTGACTATCTACGTCTAATTTTTCTAATCAGTTTAACATTTTCATTTATTTCGTGTATGACTTGTTCATTTATTTTTCCGTCTGTCCATGGTTGTGTTTGTATTTTACCCAGAAACCACATTTCGTCAGCCATCAGATGTTTTTCAGCCTGTCTGCTCACTGCTCACGTTTCACATCCATACAAAAGTACTTTTTCTGTGAATCACTTTAACACTCTTTTTATCGTTGCAAATGACATCTTTTTATTGGTCAGTATGTTTTATATCTTGCAAAAGGCTACCTTTGCCATTGCGATTTTCGTTCTAATTTCTTCAAGGCAACTCCCATCAGATGTCATGACTGTTTCGAGATAGCTGTCCCCATAAATATTTTAACAGAATATTACCTGTACATTACAATATGGTATATTTTTACTCTTAGTGACGACAATAATCTGTATCTTCTTAGAATTTAATTCTAGCTGCAGTCGTTCACAGTGCAGAACAACCGTATATACTAAATGTTTCAGATCCTGCTCATTGTCTGGAATCAATACTGTATTATCCGCATATCTAATATTATTGATGTTACGTCCCCCAATGATGATTCCTCTCATTACGTCTAAATTTTAAAAAGGCGTCTTCACTGTATAGGGAAAAAAAATCTGGAGACATAACACATCCCTGTGGCACACCTCTCTTAATGGGCTGATATAGACCTACTTCATTATCTCACTTTATGGCAGCTCTCTGTTTCCAGTGTATATGTCTAGTCAAAGGTCTTTCCCCTCAATGTGTAGACAAACACGCATCTTCATTATGTTGACATATCTTACTTTATCGAAAGCCTTTGTGTAGTCAATAAAGTACAGATTCAGCATGTCGCCTACCGGCGTTGTGGGCATTGGTTGCAATTCTCATCGAAAATGGTTTCAAAGGTTACTTAGACGCCAAGGCTTACCCATCATTGAATGAGCACCAGGAAATCTCTCTTGAAGTAAACACGGCCGGGGTGATATTGATCACATATTCCACTGGGGGTCGATTGGCTTACAATATGAGGCTAGCACCACATCCTCTAAAGCTAAACACCCACTGGAACCCACAAAGCGAACGAAATGATGGGGGACTAACGACTCAAGGAGAAGAGAATTCAAGATAAAGATGAATAATGGGGAAAGGGCATGGAGGAAGCTGCAGGAGACAGCAAATATAGGACAGCTGAGTGTGAGTTGGTTCAGGTTCCAACCCTCCCTGACTGATACAGGATAGAAGAAGTCTCAACCATATACTCAAATTGCCTGGTGGAGTGAGAGATGTGTCCCTCAAATTGCCTGGTGGAGTGAGAGATGTGTCCCTCAAATTGCCTGGTGGAGTGAGAGATGTATCCCTCAAATTGCCTGGTGGAGTGAGAGATGTGTCCCTCAAATTGCCTGGTGGAGTGAGAGATGTGTCCCTCAAATTGCCTGGTGGAGTGAGAGATGTGTCCCTTACAACATGTTAATGTAATGGGAAGCATGTATTTGTGGCTAGTGAGTTTCATAAACACTGCTACGGTAAAAGAAACATACGGTTTTGGTTTCTTCTTGACTTCCGTCGGTTTGTGTATGGTTGACTCCACTAGCTTTTCTCTACAGAGACAGACCCTGCAAGGCGTTATGTATGGCGTCCCTTACCCGCCGCCTATGGCCATGTCACTTTTTTTTCATTATACCGTTGTCCCTACCCTGTTCAACTTCAGAAGTGTAGTTATAGTAGGATCCATACGTGGCTCAAATTAATAATACAATGAGTGAGTCAGAAACAAAAAGGATATTAATTTGAAGGTGAATGTTGTCTAAATAGATTAATGACATGTCACTGAGATTTTAGGTGTTTTATTTAGATAGCTGCGAATTCCTTGGACTGCCAGAGTAACAAACAAAGATTGCCTGAAAGAGAGTAATGAAACTAGAACATTATATACAACAAGAAATAAGAGACAAACAGCTTTCTTTCGTCATGTGATAAGGAGAGATGCATTGGAAAACATAGTGACAACTGGAAAGATCGAGGGGAAGAGAGGCAGAGGCAGACCGAGAGTGATGATGCTGGGTGGACTGAGATATTAGCATGGATGAATATCATCAGTAGAGATGATCCAGAACGTCAAAGACCGAGATCTGTGGAGAAACATGAATGCCTACGCCAGCTAGCAGGGCACTTGATGATAATGATGAGCTACCCTACCTACTAACTTGACTCACAAGAGATCTAACACAGAAGCATGGAATGTGAGACAGACTGCTTATCAAAAACAAAAAGTGCCCGAGCAGAAACCTTATCATTTATATTTTATCATTTAGGTCCTTCACATATTTCAGGCTTGGGTATACAGAGAAATGGGTGGGTAGTCGTTATCTCCAATAGCGAACGTCGAGTTCAGATATCGACCACTCATCCCACCTCCCAAACTATTCCAACATTATCTCATTTCTAACACTTGTCCTCCCCCCCCCCCCCCGCCCCAAATAATATTATTAATAATAATAATAATAATAATAATAATAACAACAAAAACAATTAAAATAAAACCCGAGTATAAAAGGCATGTTGCTATTAGTATTACAATATGTCTCCCTTAGCTAATAACAATTGCCACATCAATAATTAATATAAGTAAGTCATGTAATAATGATGTTTGTACATTTCACATGCTTTTATAATTTATTATGTATTAATATTGTAGTTATTGTTCTCTATTAGCCTAAGTGGTGTATTGATGAAATAATGTATGTACTGTATTGTCCGGTTAGCGGGGTAGGGGCATCCCCTATCAAAGGAGATGTAAGACGCCTCCTTTCCTCCGTTAGTCTACGGGACACCCTTGGGCAAGGTGGAGTACCCGTTTAGCCCGCTGATCAGGGTTACGTGAAGCCATGGAAGCAGGTGGTGGATGGAGTGTGAGAGCAGCCGACAGATTGTTGTTGGTTATGGTCTTGCACTCTGCGACGATAGGCAGATGATCTCATCAGTAGAGACAATGGCTATGGCCACCGACTAGTACAGTCACTGCCCAGAAGGAAAGCAATGGCAAACTACCTTCTGCAAAACTTGCCAAGAAACCATAGCAACCATGAAAGAAAACATAATAAGAAAGAGATCTGGTGGCGAGACCCTCAGGCCAGGCAGATCAGATAACACTGAGGAAGAGTGTGACACAGGGACCAGTACTAGTAATCGTGATGACGGAGTTAATCCTGACTGTGTTACCAAGGAAATCCCCTGTGTCAGACTAAGAAACAGAGTGAGAATAGCAATGTGGAATGTGAGAAGTCTGTATGTGGGAAACCTTAAAGTAGTGTGTGATGAGATTGAGAGGTTAAACATTCAAATTTTAGGAATTAGTGAACATCGCTGGAGCGGCAAGGGACATTTTACAACTGAAAATGGAATTATTTTCATTTATTCTGGTAGAGACGCCGGAGGCCAGAGTGGAGTGGCATTTTGTTTAGATAAGACAACTGCAAAATCTTTAATGGGATATAATCCAGTTAGTGATAGAATCCTCACTATTAGACTTAAAGGCCGTCCCAAAAACACAACACTCGTACAGATATATGCACCTACTTCAACAGCAGAGGAGGACTAAATTGAAGATTTTTACAACACACTACAAGACACATTAGATAAGATAGATAATGATATAACAATAATAATGGGAGATTTTAATGCAAAAGTTGGTGCAGGAAGAGCTGAAAATGAGAGACACGTTTTAGGAAAATTTGGATTAGGAAATAGAAATGATGCAGGTGACAAATTAATTGAATTTTTTCACAGAAAATGAGTTAACGATAGCCAACACGCTTTTTAAACAACATCCAAGAAGACTCTTCACATGGAAGTCTCCAGACAATATTACCAAAAATCAGATAGATTATATTTTAATACAAAGAAGATGGAGATCAAGCATAACATCTGCAAAAACCCTACGTAGTGCAGACTGTGATACGGATCATCAGTTAATAGAAGCAGATCTGAAATTAAAACTCAAAAAGCTTATCCGAGGACCAAGGCCACTTCGTTTTGATCTCACAAAAATACCGGATGCATACACTGTAGAAGTTAGGAATCGCTTTTGGGTCTTGATGTCTGTACAAGAAAAAATTACACCTGATGAACTGGCAGTACAAGCTAGAGATATCTTGATAACTGCAGCCAAAGATTTAATTCCGACCAAGAAAAAGCAACTTAAGCCATGGATTACATCAGACACGTTAGAATTAATAAAACAATGAAGGGAGCTGAAACAGAAAGGAGGTGAATCCGATAACAGCAGGATGAAGTATAAATCTTTAACTCGAGAAATAAGAAAGAACACAAGAAAGGACAAAAATCAATACATACAAGACTGCTGTTCCAGAATAGAGCAATATCATAAGACTGGAAGAGATTATGAAATGTTCAAAGAAATGAAGTTATTGACAAGAAATGTTCAACCTCAATTGAATGTTATCTGTGACAAGATGGGAAATACCTTAACAGCATCTAGACAAATTCTAGAAAGATGACAGGAGTACTGCAGTGGAATGTATGATATGAGTGACAGTGAGGATATGAATGAGATACATGAACCAATGGCAGCAGAGACAGAACCTGAACCCTCATTAGATTAAATTACTTGGGCTATAAAGAACCTGAAGAATGGTAAATCTCCTGGATGTGATGAGATACCAGCTGAACTAATTAAAGCGGGAGGAGAAGAGAGCATACACATATAGCATGCATTATGTACAAAGATTTGGAAATATGGTATATGGCCAAAATATTGGAAGAGAACTATCTTCATTCCAATACCAAAAAAGGGCAACCTGAAATTATGCACCAACTATAGAACTGTTGCCCTGATCAGTCATGCAAGTAAAATTCTACTAAAAGTCATAATGCGAAGACTTAGTAAGAAAATGGAAGAAGAGATTAACGTAGTTCAAGCTGGATTTAGACAAGGAAGAGGAACAAGAGATCACATATTCAACATGCGTTTAATAATAGAGAAGTGCAGAGAATTTAATGTAAACCTATTCTCATGTTTTGTGGATTATTCAAAAGCATTTGACTGTGTACAACATCAGAAACTTTGGGAAATCACGAGGAATATGGGCTTTCCAGCACATGTAGTACAACTCATAAAAATGCAGCAGTTAGAATAGATGGCGAGGCATCAGATTGGTTTGACATCAAGCAAGGAGTCCGTGGGGCTGCGTGCTGTCACCCTATTTGTTTAACATGTACGCCGAAATATAATGAGAAATGTAAGAGATGATATAAACAGGGAGCTATATGATGCCCTAAATATTGGCGGTCATGACATACCGGAGATTTGATATGCTGATGATACAGTATTACTATCCACAAAACAGAATGGCATAGAAAACCTAATATCTTCAACCCAATTGAATAGTGAAAATCACAACTTATATCTTAACATAGCAAAAACAAAGATAATGCATACAGATAAAACTACTATGGAGAAAGAAATATACATTAATGGGGAAAAATTGGCGGTAGTGGAAAATTTTGAATATCTTGGTTCATTGATTACCAACAACAGTGACCCAATGAAAGAAATTAAATGACGACTATCAATTGCTCTTCAAAGACTAAAACAGCTGAATAAATTATGGAGTGGGACAGATTGTGTTGCGTATCCCTTACGGGACGTTGCAGTCAACACCAGCATTTTCAGCTGCTGTTGATGTACTAGGTAAGTGTTACGTTCAGTAGTTTGCCATTGCTTTCTGAACGACCGGCCTCTATACCTTTTTCGAAAAAACCAGCACCGCCGTGTTTCGAACCCGGGTATACGGGCTCACAAACCGCGTTCGCAAGCCCTTCAGCCACAGAGACCGGCTGACCGGTGGGACAGATAGAACTACAAAAATTAGATTTTTAAGAGCATGCATCTTTCCCATTGCAACATACGCCTGTGAGACATGGACACTTACTAAACAAGCTGAACAGCGCATAAACGCCTTTGAATATAAATGTTATAGACGAGTTCTAAGAATATCTTGGGTAAAGAAAAGAACAAATGCATCCATACTTCAAGAGTTGAATATTGAAGAAGGTTGGCTATTAAAGACGATAAAACAAAGAAAATTGAAATATTTTGGTCACTTGAAACGTCACGAAAGTTTGGAGAGAACAATAATGGAGGGGTATATGCATGGGAAGAGAGGAAGAGGAAGGCCAAAGAGAAGATGGGTGCAGGATGTGGCGGATGATCTCCAGATGGGTGTATCAGACGCGGGACATCTTGCTTATGATCGAGAGGTTTTCCGGAATGTTGTTATGGGAGCGAGGTTCTGCAAAGGACATGCTACTGAATGAATGAACTGTACTGTACTGACACTTTTGACGTCTTGACAGACGATAGTTTGTTACACTGTGCTTGAGAAGAAAGCTTAATAACCTTTCCATAGCACAAAGCCTGGACTGAATTGTTGAAACTACGTGCTAGCCATGCAGAATGATCCCTCTCTTGGCCTGCCTAGTTTACTCCAGAGGAACAAGACAAGCTGCAGAAGCGCTGGATCAACAAAGCAATGCTCTAACTGTCCGCCTGTCGGAGCTTGAGTGGTAAACCAAGGCTCAGGGCCTGGTCTGTCCTGTCGTGAACTTTAGGTTGCATTTCCTCGCACACCAGTAAGGTTTGTACACTCCAACTGCGCTCCTCCGCCTTACGCTGATAGCACAATGTTGGGTGTCAGGTTTGGTGAGCATCCACCCCTCCCCCCCCCCCCCCCCCCCACATTCGGTGCGAACAGAAAGCAGATAATACCGTCTACTGTAGTTCGCTAGTTCAGCCATATCTGATGAAGACATGACTAACGAAATATTGTACGAAAAAGACACATAAGAAGTGTAGAACCGTATACGGGCTTGCAAGCTCAGTACTTCCCCCCCCCCCCCCCCGCGTTTCCATCCTGTTTCAGGATATTGCGGTCAACACCAGCATCTTTCAGCTGTATGTTGATTCCTAGGCTAGATTACGCTCATCAGCACGCCACGACTTTCTGAGCGACCGGCTCCATACTCTCATAAGTCACTTTTGCGATTCGAACCACTGCTAATTCTCGTTGCGTCACGTGACGAGAGTATTCGGGGTTAGCGGAGAAAGCTGCTAACCCCTCGGCCACGAAGCCGGTAAGCTCAGTACTTAGCCCTTTGAAAATAAAGTGTGTTCGCTCGTTCACACGCTCGAGCTTCCTAACCGCTCTGCCAATTCAAATGGCGTATAATAGAAGGACATGTCCAACGACTGTTAAGGGATAAATGTCCAGAACAGCACAACCCATTAGATTATTGGTTTAGTGTGTACTGTCTTCGTTAGGCGAAAAATCTACAGTTCATTGCAATTGTAGCTTTCATTTTTTATTGCGCTTGCTCGCTATGAACTCAAGCGTAGGGCATACACGCTATTTCTACTAGCACAGGGTTGCATTTTACGTGTGGGTTAGCTTTCCCTATTAACAGTGTCCATCGCCTTCAGGCGATCCCAGTCCGACTTCAGAGGTACTTGTAATTTACGTCCCCAAGTCAAGGATGAGAAGTCAACATGCTAGTCAAATTTTCTGCTGTAGGGATTGATCCCCTTAACTCAGATGTTTAAGAACGCACGTTCTTATCCATTCAGCCATGCTGACCTCCTGTTTTTGCTTCGTCTGTGATAACTACGTGTTTCACATTTCTGATGATGCAAAATACAACTTTTCAGTAAAGTGATGTTTAAGCTTGAAATGTTTTTGTTTTTTAAATGATGTGTTAAAATGCTTTTATCCCCACCGAGGGTGCTATCTTATCGTGGGTGCTATCTTAAAATAGGCGTTATCTTGCCGTGGCTGCTATCTTGCCGTGGTTTCTATCTTACCGTGGTTTATATCTTACCGTGGGTGCTATCTTACCGTGGTTGCTATATTACCGTTGGTGCTATATTACCATTGGTGATATCTTACCGTGGGTGCCAGCTTACTGAGCGTGCTATATTACCGTGGGTGCTATCTTACCGTAGGTGATATCTTACCGTGGGTGCTAGCTTACCGTGGGTGCTATATACCGGGGGTGTTATATTACCGTGGGTGCTAGCTTACCGTGGGTGCCATATTACCGGGGGTGTTATATTACCGTGGGTGCCAGCTTACCGTGGGTGCTAGCTTACCGTGGGTGTTATATTACCGTGGGTGCCAGCTTACCGTGGGTGATATCGTACCATGGGTGCCATATTACCGTGGGTGCTATCTTATCGTTGGTGCTATCTTACTGTATGTGCAATAGTAGCTGTCATCACTAGCGATGTGTGAAAATGCTGCTATCTTTCATTGGGTGCTATGTGACCGTGTGTGCTGTGCTTGTTCTCGTGGCCGACTGACTGGCACCTTACCGTCTTCACAGACGACAGTTTGTAAAATGGAGTTATACCTCTGGACAACACAAACCATGGGTTGAATGTAGAGACCATCTTTTGCCCATGCAGCATAATCCCTCTCTCCGCCTGCCTAGTTTACTCCAGAAGAAAGATAACACCAATACATCTGAAACAAGACAAGTTGTAGCTATACTCCTGAACGCTTCTCGGAGCTTCCAACCTAGACCAGTTGCTGACCAAGGCTTAGGATCTGGTCTGCCCTGTCATGACAGTTAGTTTTTATGTTGAATTTCATCGCACTAGTGTAAACTGATTAGAGAAATTAGACGTAGACAGTCAAAATGTTTTGGACATTTTATGAGAAGAAATGGATTGGAGAACTTGGTGACAACTGGCAAGAACGAAGGGAATAGACCAAGAAGAAGACCGAGAGGAATCTACCTGGATGGCTTGGCCACATGGCATGGGCGATAAGGAACGCTGAGTTGATCCACGACTCTGGTGATCGAGTGAAATGGCGAGTCATGACCGCCCACGCTTTCCGGCATGGCACATGATTGATTGATTGATTGTAAGGCTTGTACCCTCCCAGTTGCACTGATCTGCCCGAAGTGTCGTTACTAGTGCTATGCTAAAATGCTTTTATCCTTACCGCAGGTGCTATTTTACCGTGGGGGTTAACTTACCGTAAGTGCTATGGTAGTATCCTCGGCTGGAATTTCATCAGTGCTTGTTGTTGTATTCTGTGCGGTTATCGTGGTTTGCTCATATGTTACATTCCCAGTATAGTCAGCGGTGGTATTTAGACCATAACTAGGTACTATAAGACTTTGACTACATCCATCAGTGTAAGGCATACCAGGGTAATAGGTGGCGGGTACATAAGTGATAGTACGCTGGGACCACCCCGAACCTTGAACTTGTTGTATTGGAACAACCGGCTGTGACGTCACAATGATCTAGACACACACATAAATATATTATTAGATACAAGTTTTCCAATAGCAGTGTGGTTATAGCAATCTAACAATTTAAAACCTACAATGTATGAGTTGAGTCAAGAACCGACATCACAGCACTCGGGACATTTTCATACACAATCCATTCTCATCATCAAAACCTTCAAAGAGTGCCAGCACTAATGGTGACAGTTGCAATCTGAGTACTTGTCCATCTGACATTTCCTTGGAAAAATGTGTGCCGGTTGAACCACCTGAACACTCCGTCTCTTACCCCTGATCACGCCCTGCCGCACCAGTCTCTCTACGCAAAGATAATCTGTCTGTTTTTCCACATTATACACACAATCCTAAATGGCTCTGATAACATCTGCCTTATCATGCACCAATAGCCCACCCAGTGGTGCTGATCCAACCAATTTGTCCGCTTGCTTATGTCCCAATACACAAGCATGTCCAGAAGAGAAAATCCATCGGATGCTCCATAACATAAGTGTATCTAATCAGTGAAAAAAGGGGGAGGGGGAGTTAACTATGTTAAAATCATGTGCGATACATGAAAGGGTAAACAGCCTGTGAAATATCAGCATTGAGTGAAAGCGATCATAAATATCAGCCTTGAGTTAAAGCGATCACAAATATCAGCTTTTGTATGAAAACCAACGCAATGCGTGATCTCGCAATGTTGGCAGCTACATTTACAATAAGACTGTCGCGTAGTTAGTACTCACATAAAAACCGTTCAGTGTCACAGAATAGTCCGTATGAAAGTGGACTGTAGAGTTGCTCCGTGGAGGAAGAATTTGCTTAAATATATTTCCAGCAGCCCAAGATCCACAAAATTTGACGCCAACAACACAGAGATAATCGAATACGCAGTCCTGCGCTGCTTCCAGGCTGAAATACCTGTAGACAAGAGAATAATAAATCAATGACAACGAGATGATAACGAAAGGAGTCCAGAAGGAAGAAAAGAAAGTGTGGGAACAGCCTAAATATACATTGAAAAACATGATAAAGATATTAAATAATTTAGTGCCAAAGGATAATATATCGCCAAATGTAACCTCCCATTTGGACAAAAGGAAGATATAACGCCATACTAGAGTCATCGTGTTATTTGTTTCGTTTTCATTTGGTTCATCCGCAATTTCAATGAGCAATGAACATTATAATACTTGTTCATTTGATTGTGTACCATGTCTGGTCCAACCCGACTTGTTGTTTGGCACTGAATCAGTTAACAGAACACTATCACACGTGACATCGTGAACGTTGCGGCTAGCGTTACAGCGGGGATATAGTGCAGGGGAATAACCTACCTAGGTCAGTATTTTAACGGACTAAAGTGTCATGGGATGATTAATCGTTTTAAATGACTTCTCGTTTGTACCACGTCATTATATGCAATTGTTTTCCTTATGTAACCCTCTTTAATTTGATATATAATACAATATGTCTGCTAACATAGTAACAACTTTTCCCGTGATGAATTTGAATAACGAAGACACAAACAATATATTGCACTATTTATTGCCTGGCATATTTCGCTGCATCTCGTCAGCTACATACTGCAGAAATAAAAAAATTTCGTGAATTAACTAGATAAATCCTTCAAACTGAAATATACACATGTTCGCACAGTAATGTCGATTGTCTACCACGGTAATTTTAAACTGACTAACATGTCTTTCTGCTTGCACAAGGACGGCTTACGAAGGTTGATTATTATAGCTTCAACAAACTTTAACAATCGACTACTTTAGTGTTTTTTTATAAAGTAGTCGATTGTTAAAGTGTGTGTGTGGGGGGGGGGGGGACACTTGAGTCTTGCACTTGAACTGACTGCCTTTGCCTACATCGAGTCCTTATGAGGACTATACATGACCGGGGCCAACCCCGGTGAGAACAACACATGAAACAACCAGCACGTAGTAGTGCTAATAAGAGTAAGGAACCTACAAACGAAAGTAGCGGAACCTAGTTGGCCCGACCAAGGACCGGTCTTTACCAGGACCACATAAGATAGAAAAGAAAAAACCAGGCAGCAAAAAAAACCTTATCCAACAAACAGAACGGAGCAGATAAATACAATATGAATTAGGACTAACAGTCTACGCAACCACGTATCTCAACAATAACCACAGATGAGGAGGCTGGTTTAACGAGACCGAATTTGGAATTTTTGTGTGTTTATGTTTTGAGAATTGGAATTGGATTTGGAATTACAGGGGGGAAAAGGTAGCTGGGACTCTGATTGCGCGGGTAATCGCAAGAACCAGCAGTTAGCATGTATACCACCGTTGAACGCTGTACGATCACGGATACGAACGATTGTACAGTAAATCATGTTTTCGTTGATAATCCGTTCGAAAGCAATCAGCAAAATCCAAAACCGTCGAAAACCGAAGCAATTATTTCCATACAAATCAATGTTTATCCAATTTATTCGTTCTAAACACTCCAATCACAAATTTTATAGAGAATAAATATAGTGTTTAATACTAAAAACAATAATATATTAATATAAATAAATATAAAAGACCAATGTAAAGAGTAAATGCTCATTAAACACAGTATTTCCTTATCTGAAGAGTTTTCTTCAAATATGGACGACGGCAAGGATGGGAGAGAGAGAGGTGCAGTTATTATTGTATGGAAGGGGAATCCTCATCCATGAGGACCTTAGGTATCATGACTATATCTGGAATCAATTCCCTTCTTGGTCTTTTGGCACTAGAAATTGCTTCAGACACAAATATTTCGGCCCCAGACGTGTCTGAACTCACACCTTCGCATTGCCTAGAAACACTGTGTAAGCCATTGCGCCTCATGACTTTTTTTAAAACCATCCTTTGCTGATATTAAAATCACTAAGTACACTAGCACTCATCCCCGGCATTTCTTAATGCGATCGGCATTGAAAAGTCTTGTCTTTTCACATATGATTACCTCCGAAACAGAATGGCCAACTAAATGTTTTTGATTGATCCAAATATAAAATAACTGTTCGACATCTTCAATTGTTTGCTCTCTGTTTCGATAGCATATTCAAGCCTTTTGCTTCATTAGCATTCTTTATTTCTACCTATTTCGCCACAATAGAACTTATCGTGGATGGCGACTTCCCGTACATGCGGCCGATTTCAATAATCTTAATGTCGATCTGGTATTGTACATTGAGTTCCTTCTTCAACTCGATCGTATTCCTGAAATTCTTCTTAGAAGGTCTGCTGGTTTGTAAACATTCAGTGGTACCACGATGGAGCCAATATGAAATGGTTAACTTATTACAAGTGTTGCTCACACAACGAAACACAACACAAAAGAAAACAGTAGAATGTATGGGTCCCTTTGTTTTCGCAAATTTAGAAGCGAGATCAAGTGGGCACGCCGATGAAATCCAAGGCAACCGATGAACACCGAGACACATTTTTCGCGGAAAAAAAAATCGACGAAAACCGAAATCGACGATAACGGAAAGCAACATAACCCCTAGGTTTTGCTGTATATCATTGTACATATACAAGTTAACACCATGATGTCGTATTTGTACTCATAGTTGAATACATCGGTACAGCAAGTTTTGTCATCTTAATACCAGAAGCAGCAACACAATATGTGGTGTCTTTCTTCATACTAACTGTGGCCGTTCGTGTGACGTTTGTAGATGTCAAAATTACTTGTACACTCTCCCTGCTGCTATCTGATGTGTTATGACGTTTTGTTTTCATAAACATCCCGTGCTCTTCACGTAGGAAAGACTGGAGTCTACGTCAGCATACAAACATTAAACACAACAATACATCTACGCTGGGAAGAGAGCACAGCTGTAGCAGGCAGTTGGTTTGCGAATACAGGCTGACATGCTTCGTTTTCACTGTTCTTGTCCTCGGTTTTGGGGTGACAGTATAGACTACCATTATCATCTCAAGTTCAGGTGTGACGAACAAAACAAATGTGGGAGAAGAAATAGAAGAAATAAGAGACAAATAAAAGGAACAGGAGTGGGAGAAGAAGGAGAAAGATTACTATTAATAATAAGTGGTATTCGAAGAGGAAGTTAAAGAAGAAACATTAGAAGAAGAAGAAGATGTAACAGTAGTAGCAGAATTAGAAGAAGAGAAGAAGAAGAAGAAGAAGAAGAAGAAGAAGAAGAAGAAGAAGAAGAAGAAGAAGAAGAAGAAGAAGAAGAAGAAGAAGAAGAAGAAGAAGAAGAAGAAGAAGAAGAAGAAGAAGAAGAAGAAGAAGAAGAAGAAGAAGAAGAAGAAGAAGAAGAAGAAGAAGAAGAAGAAGAAGAAGAAGAAGAAGAAGAAGAAGAAGAAGAAGAAGAAGAAGAAGAAGAAGAAGAAGAAGAAGAAGAAGAAGAAGAAGAAGAAGAAGAAGAAGAAGAAGAAGAAGAAGAAGAAGAAGAAGAAGAAGAAGAAGAAGAAGAAGAAGAAGAAGAAGAAGAAGAAGAAGAAGAAGAAGAAGAAGAAGAAGAAGAAGAAGAAGAAGAAGAAGAAGAAGAAGAAGAAGAAGAAGAAGAAGAAGAAGAAGAAGAAGAAGAAGAAGAAGAAGAAGAAGAAGAAGAAGAAGAAGAAGAAGAAGAAGAAGAAGAAGAAGAAGAAGAAGAAGAAGAAGAAGAAGAAGAAGAAGAAGAAGAAGAAGAAGAAGAAGAAGAAGGAACACGAGGGAAAAGCATGAGGATCAAGAGGAAGAAGCATGAGGAACAAGAGGAAGAAGAATAAAGAACAGGAGGAAAAGAAAGAGCAGGAGATAGAGAAAAAGTTATATTGAAGTTAATGTCTTCAATAACAAGGCTCTGATGAACTGAACACGTGTTGTATAATGTACACAAGCCAGCGAGAGAGGTTAAGTCATTTCACTTGTGACAGAGATCTATTTCGAGAGAATGTTATCGCGGAATTGTTCTGCAAAAGACAAGTAAGTGGATGATGATTATGATAATGATGACAACGACGATAACCATGTATAAGACAATGCATTTTTTCAATGAAACATGTTGATATGCATAATTATCTTGTGTCATACTGATATACACGATCACCAGAGTCGTGGATTAGATCTGCGTTCTCGTCTAGACCATGCCATGTGATCAAGGCATCGAGATATTTACTTCTCTGCCTCCTCCTAGTTCATTTCCCCTCAATATTGCCAGTTGTCACAAAGTTCTGTAGTTTATTTCTTATTAAAACATGTCCAAAAATATTTACTATCTGCGTCTAATTTCTTAAATCAGTTTACGGTTTTCATTTTTTTCTTGTAGGAGTTCCTTAATGGTTTTTCTGTCCGTCCATGGTATTATTTGTAGTTTCCTCAGAAACCACATTTCCACTGCCATTGGATGGTTTCCATTTGTCGTAATTTAACAGAGTATTGCTGATATTACCTGTACTCAAATGACAGCACCACAGGTTCCACCCCAGATGCGATAGTTAGGTTGCAGTCCAAATTGTTGGCATAAACATACGGATAGCTTGGACTCTGGATGATGAATTGCTCACTAGTTGGATTCACACTCAGAACAGCGGGCGTGGACAAATCACACAGAGTGTAGATCCTTGAGTTCTGTCAATGGAAAATTGAATTAGTGATGTGAACAGTAATTTGTAAATTACCGGGTAGTTTGCAGATCTATTCTTCTTCTTCTTCTTCTTCTTCTTCTTCTTCTTCTTCTTCTTCTTCTTCTTCTTCTTCTTCTTCTTCTTCTTCTTCTTCTTCTTCTTCTTCTTCTTCTTCTTCTTCTTCTTCTTCTTCTTCTTCTTCTTCTTCTTCTCCTTCTTCTTCTTCTTCTTCTTCTTCTTCTTCTTCTTCTTCTTCTTCTTCTTCTTCTTCTTCTTCTTCTTCTTCTTCTTCTTCTTCTTCCTCTTCCTCTTCTTCCTCTTCCTCTTCCTCCTCTGCTGCTGCTGCTGCTGCTGCTTCTTCTTCTTTTTCTTCTTCTTCTTCTTCCTCTTCTTCTTCTTCTTCTTCTTCTTCTTCTTCTTCTTCTTCTTCTTCTTCTTCTTCTTCTTCTTCTTCTTCTTCTTCTTCTTCTTCTTCTTCTTCTTCTTCTTCTTATAATACTAATAATAATAATAATAATAATAGTAATAACAATTATTAATGTTATTATTACTAATTTTATTATTATTATTAGTAGTAGTAGTAGTAGTAGTAGTAGCAGCAGCAGCAACAGCAGCAGCAGTAGTAGTAGTAGTAGTAGTAGTAGTAGTAGTAGTAGTAGTAGTAGTAGTAGTAGTAGTAGTAGTAGTAGTTTATTTGATTGTGCAATATGTTTCGACAAACGTACTTATTGTTTGTCACTGAATGAGATCACGTATATTTATGCCAAACAAGGTACGCAATCACATTACCATACATTACAAGAAGAATTCCGTTCACTGAGCATTGAGATTGCGGAATATACAACGTGAATGTTATCTTACTATACCACAATAAGCAAGACATGGGACAACGGATACTCATACAAACCTCAGTCCGGTATGACATCACACTGATGTTGGACAACAGGATGTCTTCATCCGACATACGGGACTTCACGCTGGAGGTCTCAGCTAGCGAACGCAAGCAAACATCTTACCATAGGTGCTATCTTACCGTGGGGTATATCTTAACGTGAGTGCAATCTTATTCAGGATGCTATCTTACAGTGGACGCTTTATACAGTGGATGCTAATTTACCGTTGGTGCTATTTTACCGTGTTTGCTGTCTAACGCTATCTTATCGTTTTTATTATCTTACCCTGGGTGCTATCTAACGGTGAATGCTATCTTACTATCTATTCTATCTTACCTTGTATGCAATCTTAACGTGATTGATTGCTATTTTACCGTGGGTGCTATCTTACTGTGGGTTCAATCTTAACGTGGTGTCTATCTTACCGTTAATGCTATCTTACCGTGAGTGCAAGCGTATTGTGGATGATACTTTATCTCTCTTCTCTCTCTCTCTCTCTTCTCTCTCTCTCTCTTCTCTCTCTCTCTCTCTCTCTCTCTCTCTCTCTCTCTCTCTCTCTCTCTCATCATGTTCCTCTTGTACCTTGCGGTGTCGAGGTGAAGTATAAACTTCGTGAGAATGCCCGATTATGGGCTTCATATATCGATATTCCCATGGACTCTGCTATTCCCTCCGTCCAACGTTTACGTGGTCGGCCTCTTCCTCTGTTTCGATCTGGTCTGTACATCATTGCTTGTTGTGGTATTCTGTTGACTGGTAACCTACTTGCATGGCCAAATCATTTGACCTGCTGCTTTTGTAACAGAATACGTCGGGTGAGAGTTAATAGAAGATAATGGAACAGTGATGAACACGTATGAATTGGGAAAGTAAACTAGAAGAGAAAACGGTGCACGAGAATGCACCAAGGAATTAGTACGTTAGACAGTTTATCCGTGTTTTGCGTTTTTTCGTGGTTCCACATGTTATTTTTGCAGTATTTAAAATGCTTGATTTGGACATCTCCCATTCATATTCCACTGTTTTCCTTTCTGTAGGTAATTTTACAAAGAGTGCAGTTAGTTCTTTCTCATATGCTACTTTATAATGGATGCAATCCTACCGTGAGTGCTATCTTATTGTGTTTGTTATTTTACATTTGGTGCTATCTTACCGTGGATGCTATAATACTGTATATGCTATCTTACCTTGTTTGCTATCTTACCGTGTTTGATCTCTTACCGGGGGTGCTATTTTACAGTGATTGCTATCCTACCATGTATGCTATGATAGTTGTCGCTACTAGCCCAGTTTTAAAATAATGTTATCTTGCCGTGGGTGCTATCTTACCGGATGTGCTATCTGATCTTGGGTGACATCTTACAGTTGGCAATACGTTAGAGTTGGTTCTATCTTATCATGGGTGTTTTCTTACGGTGGGTGCTATATTACCATGGATGATATCTTACCGTGGATGCGCTATTACTGCGGCTGCTATTTTACTTGTGTGCTATATAACCGTGGGTGCAACCTTAACATGTGTGCTATATTACCATGGATGCAATCTTACCATTAGTGCTATCTTACCTTATGTGCTATCTTACCGTGGGTGCTATGGTCGTTGTTGTCACTAGTGCTATGTTAAAATGCTTTTAACCTTACCGTGGTTGCTAACTTACCGTGGGTGCTATGGTAGTATCCTGGGCTGGAATTTCCTCCGTACTTGTTGTATTCTGTGTGGTTATCGTGGTTTGCTCATTTGTTACATTTGCATTAGAGTCATCGGTGTCATTTACACCATAATTAGGTACTTCATGGCTTTGACTGCATCCATCAGTGTACTGGATGCCAGGGTAATAAGATGCGGGTACATAAGTGATGGTATCCGAGGACCACCCCGAACCTTGAACTTGTTGTATTGGATGAACCACTTGTGGCGTCACAATGACCTAGACAAACACATGAATAAATTAATTGATAAACATTTGCCAATAGTAATATTAACATATCAGTCTAAGTAATATAAGACCTACGCTTACTGAGTTGAACCAAGAACCGACATCATAGTACTCGGGATATTTCCATATGCACTCCATCCTCATCTCCAACAACCTGCAAAGAGTCCCAGCATTAATGGTGCCAGTTTAAATCTGATTATGTGTCCGTCTAGCCTTTCCTCGGTGAATTGAGTTCCGGTCTGTTTATCTGAGCACTCCCTATCTTGCCTCTGATCACTCCCTACCGAACCATTCTCTCCAGGCTATGATACCGTATCTGTTCTTCCACACTACACACATGAGTCCAAAGATCGCTGACAACATTTACCTTATCGTGCACCAATACCTCACTCCGTGATGCAGATCCAACTAATGTGCCTACCTGCCTATTTTCCAACACACCAGCATGTCGTGAAGAGAAGATCCAACGGATGCTCCATAACATACACTGCATCTAACATATTAATCAGTTAAGGGGGGGGGGGGGGGGGTTGACTATGCTAAACTCATGTGCGATACATGCAAGTGGAATCAGCTTGAGAAATATCATCCTTGTGTGAAAGCGATCACAAATATCAACCTTGTGTGAAAGCGATCACAAATATCAACCTTCTGTGAAAGCGATCACAAATATCAACCTTGTGTGAAAGCAAAAGCAATGCGTGTTATCGCAATGTTGGCATCTGCATTTGTTATAAGACAGTTTGTGTATGTATTACTCACATAAAAACCGTTCCCTGAGAAAGAAGAGTCCGTACGAAATTGGACTGTAGAGTTGCTGAGCGGAGGAAGAATTCGTTTAAATATACTTCCAGTAGCCCAGTTTCCACAGAATTTGACGCCGACAACACAGAGATAATCGAATATGCAGTCTTGGGCTAACTCCAGGCTGATCAACCTGCAGAGAAGAGAATAATAAGTTAATGAAAACGATATAATAACAGCAGAAGTTCAGGAGGAAGAAAAGAAAGTGTGGGAATAGCCAAAATATACATTGGGCAACGCGATAAAGACATTAAATAATTCAGGTCCAAAGGATAATACATCGCCACATTTGACCTTCCATTTGGACAGAAGGAAGATACATCACCGTACTAGCTTCATAGTGTTATTTGTTTCGTTTTCTTGGTATCTCCCACAATTTCAATGATTAATGAATGTAAATTTACATTATAATTCTTGCTCATTTGATTTTGTACGATGTTAGGTCCAACCCAACTTGTTATTTGGCACTGAATCAGTTAATACAACACAATCACACGTGAAAAATTGGACGTAGGGGCTAGCGTTACAGAGCGGATTAGTGTCGGGGATTAGCGTACCTAGGTCAGTACTTTAACTGTAAAATGGGTTGATTAATCTCTTAAGCATCTTCTCATATCTGCCACGTGCTTATGTACAATAATTTTCTTTACGTAACCCTTTATAATTTGCTATACAATACAAGTCAGCTACCATTGTAACAACTGTTAAGTCATAACTGTGACACAAGCCTACTTCCCATTTTCCGCAATCCATTTTTGTTTGGCCGAAACCTTCTGTTTATTTAGCGCTCAATCAGTTAAAACTTCAAGAAATGTTTATTGTGTAGCAACAGCAAATGAAGCAGGAGCTAGACGCTTGTTTCGTGGCTTGCGCACAGTTCCCTCATAGAAACCACGTCTGTATCTTCTTTAAGAAGACTCATTCTTCCTCTCAAAGTTGTCTTCAATTTCTGAGCTTACTTAGACCAATTATAGTGCCTTACTAGTGGGTGTGGGTATTCCAATTTGGCTCACGATTTCTTCTGAAGATTAAAGGCACCACACTAGCAACACAAGCTGTGGATATTTTTTATGCCAGATTGTTTACTATGCTTGTCCAATAACAGTAAATAAATTAGTGTGATGGAAACAGTGCAACGTGGATTCCTCGCCATCTTCCTGTCAACCTTGTCAGAAACATACTAGGTTCCAGAGCCTATTGCCAATCTCGGACAATCTAGAAGAGTCGAGCTATGTTAACGACATACCGACATAAGAGTATCAATGTGCCACTGAAAATTACAGGGGAAGAAGGTAGCTGGGACTCTAATTGCGCGGATAATCGCTAGACCCAGCAGTTAGCAGTTATACAACCGTTAAAGGCTGTACGAACGCGAATACGAACGCTTGTACAGTAAAACCTCTGTTTTCATCGATAATTCTTCCGTAAACAATCGGCAAAATCCGAAACCGACGAAGAAAGAGGCAATTATTTCCATACGAATCAATGTATATCCAATTAATTCGTTCTAGAAACTCCAAAATAATACCAGACACACATTTTATAGAGAAGAAATAAAGTGTATAATACTAAAACAATAATAAATTACTATAAAATGAATATAAAAGGCCAATGTAAAGAATAAATGATCATTTAGCATGGCATTTAACTATCTGAAGACTCTTCTTCAAAGATGGACGTCGGCAAGGATGGAGAGAGAGAGAGAGAGAGAGAGAGAGAGAGAGAGAGAGAGAGAGAGAGAGAGAGAGAGAGAGAGAGAGAGAGAGAGAGAGAGAGAGAGAGCGGTGCAGATATTATTGTTTGGAAGCGGAATCCACGTCCATAAGGACCACAGGTATCAAGACTATATGGGATCATTTCCTTTCTTGGTCTTTTGGCACTAGAACCGGTTTCAGACATAAATGTTTCGGCCCCAGACGTGTCCGAACTCGCACCTTCGCCTTGCCTAGTAACACTGTGTATGCCAATGCGCCTCTTGACTTTTTCAAGCCTTCCTCTGCTGATATTAAAATCATTAAGTACACTAGCACTCATCCCAGTCATTTTCTTAATGAGATCTGCATTGAACAATCTTACTTTTTCACAAATGATTGCCTCCTAATCAGAATCGATATCTATCTGTTTTTGATTTATCCAAATTTAAAATAACTGTTCGACATCTTAAATTGTTTGCGATCTCTTTTTGGTTAACTCATTTGCGCCTTTCGCTATATTAGCCTGAATTATTTCGTCCTTTTTGGCCACAATGGAACTCATAGTGGATGGTGACTTCCCGTACATGCGGCCGATTTCAGCAATCTTAATGTCGCACTCGTATTTTTCAGTGATGTCCTTCTTCAACTTAATCCTGTTCTTGACTGCCATGCGGCGCATACAGACAACAAAGATCGGAAAGTCAAAAACTACAACAAGTGCGGCGCGGACAGTGAACGCACACGGGTAAACGCGGAAACAAGACGTCAGAGCGAAACAGACGGTGGACAACGGACATGAAGGAAGGACGGCACGGAGATATCATCATGGCACGATCTTAAGAAGCGAACTGAGAAAACGATTTTACATCCGGAGAATCTAATGAAAGGAGGAATGAAGGAAGACTCAAAGATATATTGAGAACTGAAAGCGATTAGGCACGAAACACAGAACAAAAGCAGAAGAATGAAATAGGATGTGATGAGCCGGTAACCAAGTCGAATGATCACAGAAAGGTCAAACACAACAAATAATATCCAAAGTTTGATGACGTGAGTAATTAGTTAGGAATATTTATGTGAAAGTTGAACTCTATAGATATTGTCATATATTCTGAAGGGAATGGGAAATCACTGTGGTACATGCCCCATTTCTAATCAAAGAAATTGGGCCCCATCCTCTTCTGTCTTCAATAACCCCAGAATATGACCCTCGAGTTATCTGCAGGCCTCGTCTTATTTAATTTTGTCTAGGAGATATAGATTATGGCCCTGGTGAAAATAATAAATACCAACAGGGATTCTGCCCCTTCTCCAAGGATTCTTATAGCTCTTGAGCCCCCCCTTTTTGTTTATCAAATCTGAGGAAAGTCTGGAGAATTCTCTCAGCCTGATTTATGTTAAGAACAAAGGATGTTGAGCAGTTAATAGACCTTGAGTCTCTCCCAATTTAATATTCCTTCATGAGTTAATGTGGTTTTAAACAATTAAACACATAACCAATCACAATAGATCTTGACACTTTAGTGTACACACATAAGATGGAGAATCACAGATAGGTTGAACCAATAATCAACATAAGATCAGTGACAGTTAATTATTTATTGAATGGGCCTGTGTCTTCTGGCCTGTTATTCATTTCCTATATTGGTTTATACAAGATAAATTAGAAAAATGCATATAGGACCAATGTCACAGACCATCAACAAACAAGCATCAATACATGAGATGTCAATAAGAGTTGAAACATGGTATACATTTGAATGTTGTACATGATAAGTGTGAAGATGATGAATCTATATTTAGTTATCAGTTCTTGAAAACTGAGTGTTGTGTGTTTTCTTTCTAAAAAAATGATACCCTTATGATTTGGAGGATTAGGATAGGCCTGGGTCCATTGACTGATAGATCCGCTTCAGGTCTGCCCGTGTAGCTCCTCTGAAGGCCTCCCCATGCTCTGCTCATGGCCAAGTCATCCTCCATCTCAAGTGCGGTTCATCTCTTTCTCTCTGTGGTCTGGTTTAGTTGTTGGCCAGTTGGTTGCCAGTTGGATGCCAATTGGTTGCCAAATGGGTTGCCACCAAGATTTCACTGTGTAAGATTCACATAAACATATACAATCTTCCCAATACAATATTCTAAAAGTAGGTCGGAAAAAAAAACCTAAATTCCTGAAGTAGGAACTAGTTCTCCCCCCTCCTCTCTTCTTTTCTCTAATCTAGTGTTGGGTTAATTTGGGGTGGTCAGAGATTATCACACTGTGTACTCCTGGTCTCAGTTGGTTCCTGCTGTATGTAAGTTCTCATTGGACCTGGGGTCAGTGAGACGTGTACAGTAAGACAGTGACAAGATTGAGGAAGTGTCAAGATGCATGTAAATAAATGACATACATTTATAACATTTCTATCACCCAATTGTGTTTGTAGTGTGTATAAATGGTTCTCTGTGTTTTCCCAATTAACCAACTTGTCCTTCTTCTTTGCATAATAACTCCTCTCCCATTACCTGTTGTTGTGGTTGTTGTTGTGGGGTTGAGTGTTGAGTTGGGTGGTGTTGTGTTTTAAGTTATGTTGAGTAATGAGTTAAGTTCACTTCTGATGGGGGAGTTCCGCGAAGCACAACTTTTCTGATGTAATGCAGTTCATGAGTGCCCTTATCTAATTAAATTGTGACACAAATATAAATATTTATTCCATCAAACCCTATTTATTCAATAGATGAAGCAGAAAGTAAAGATTTGATTTCTCTTTCAGCTTTCTAGATTGTAAAGAGACATAGATAAGTCTGTTTTAGAACAAGGCACTTGTTCTAGTACACGAACTGTCATTTTAGCTGTAGATAGTGATAGCATTTTTAGCAGTGTTTCTGATGAAATGCACAAGATTGCTTTAGAATCATCACTTCGTACAGTTGTCCAGAATAGAATGTAGTAGTATTATGCACTTCTTAAAGTTAATAATTATCTTTAAGAATATCAGAGATTGCAGTATTCGAAGAGAGTAGTAGATTGTCAGTTAGCCCGAGAATCGGCTCTGCGTCGTCAGAATGGAACAGTCAAACATTTTTCACTTCAGAGGTTTTAATTTATAATAATATATTTCAGTTGACATTACAAACACTGGATACCATTCCTGAGCCTTTGATACATCTGGTCATCAGTTCAATCTAAAGACTAACAAGCTCACCTGGGTTCCAGACATTCTGCCGTCCTTATTTGAAAATTTGGTCACACTAGCTTTCACGTCTGTTCATCAGGCATGTTTTAGGAAGAGTGCGCTATTAACATATTCTACTCGGGCTTTCGAATGAAGGCGTTGTCACGTGTCTCTGTTTATCCAATGATCTCCTGAGTTTGGGCTGATGAAATGTTTCCTAGAATTGACGTCATCTGTCACTTGTTCCAGTTCCAGTTTTGATGTTGCATTAAGTTTTAAAGGTTTGGTTTCAGTTTGCGTTAGCAAAGTCCATTGTTTTATATTTTCTCCTCTTCTTGGCTTGAATTCTTGTCAACTGAATAATGGTGGTTAGCAATTATGACACAGATATATGGGATAGGGCAAATGACATGTTTGACCATAATTGTAGTCGTATTAAATAGGGACAGCATGAGCAGAGGCGACGGAATGAGTGAAAGGTTAAAACATATCGATTGTTTCATGGGATACTGCCCTGAAATTAATATGGACCAGAAATTAAGGCATTCACTCAGCGTTGTATATCACCATTTTACCAGTTCTGGGATTGAATTCACGTGGTTTGATTCACAAAACTGAACCTAGATATAATGAGCTAAAACTTGCTAATGAAGGACAGTTAACTACGTAGCAAAAAAGAACTCTTCTTAGCATTGACTTTCTTCTTGGAATGGCTGTGGTTCAGGAAACTTTCTTTGGTAACATGATGGAGCTATCAGGAACTGGTTAACTTATTACAAGTGATGCTTACACAACGAAACACAACACTAAACTAAACAGCAGAACGCATGGGTCCCTATGTTTTCGTAAAATTAGCAGCGAGATCAAGTAGGCACGCCGACGGAATCCGAGGCAATCGACGAAAACCGAGACACATTCTTCGAGGGGGCAAAATCGACGAATACCGAAACCAACGATAACCGAAGACAACGAAAACAGAGATTTTAATTCATATCAATGTGTGTATACAAGTTTAATACCAAGATGTCATATTTGTACTCATAGTAGAACACATCGGTATGGCAGATTTTGTTATCTTAATACCAGAAGAAGCAACACAAAATATGATGTCTTTCTTCATACTAACTGTGGCTGTTCGTGTGACTTTCGTCAACGAGGCAAGACTAGAATCTTTGACAGCACACAAACAATAAACACAGCGATACATCAACGCAGGGAAGAGAGCACATCAGTAGCTGGGAGTCGTTTGCGAATACAGCCTGACATTCTTCGTTTTCATTGTTCTTGTCCTTGGTTTTTGGGTGACAGTATAGACTTGAATCATCATCTCAAGTTGAGGTGTGAAGAACAAAACAAATGAGAAAAAAGAAACAGAAGAAATAAAAGACAAATAAAAGGAACAGGAGGAGGAGAAGGAAGAGGAAGTTTGCTATAAATAATAAGAAGTATAGAAGGAGGATGTAAGAGAAGAAAGACTAGAGGAAGAAGAGGTAACCGTAGTAGTATTAGAAGAAGAAGAAGAAGAAGAAGAAGAAGAAGAAGAAGAAGAAGAAGAAGAAGAAGAAGAAGAAGAAGAAGAAGAAGAAGAAGAAGAAGAAGAAGAAGAAGAAGAAGAAGAAGACGAAGAAGATGATGATGATGATGATGATGATGATGATGATGATGATGATGATGATGATGATGATGATGATGATGATGATGATGATGATGATGATGATGATGATGATGATGATGATGATGATGATGATGATGATGATGATGATGATGATGAATATGAATTCGAGGTATTAAAAGTAGTACTATTAGAAGAGGAAGAAGAATGACGAACAAGGGGAATAAGACTAGGGTACAAGAGGAGGAAGACTGAGGAATCAGTGATGAAGAATGAGGAACACGAAGGAGAAGAACGAGAAACAAGAGGAAGAAGAATGAGGATCAAGAGGAAGAACAATGAGGAACATGAGGAAGAAGGAAGAGGGGGAAGCATGATAAACTAGAGGTAGAGGAATATGGAACAAGAGGAAGACGAATGTTTTATATGAGGAAGAAGAATGAATAACAAGAGGAAAAAAGCACGAGGAACAAGAGAAAAACAAAGAGTAGGAGAAAGATAACAAGTTATATTAAAGTTAATGGCTTCAATAACCATGCGGAGATGAACTGAGAACGTGATGTATAATGTACACAAGCCAGCGACAGAGGTAAGTCATTTCACTTGTGACAGAGATCTATTTCGTGAGAATGTTATCGCGGAATTGTTCTGCAAAAGACAAGTCAGTAGATGATGATTATGGTGATGATGACAACAATAATAACAAACTATAAGATAATGTATTTTATCATTGAAACATGTTGATATTCATCATCATTATCATCATCATCATGTGTCATGCCGATACCCGTGGGCGGTCTTGTTTCGCCATCTCACATGATCACCAGAGTCGTGGATCAGTTCTGTGTTCTTGTCTAGACCATGTCATGTGATCAAGTCATCCAGATATTTACTTCTCTGCCTCCCCTTATTCTTGCCCCTCAATCTTGCCAGTTGACAGCAAGATCTGTAGTTTATTTCTTCTTATAACGTGTCTAAAAATGTTGACTGTCAGCGTCCAATTTCTTCTATCAGTTTACGGTTTTCATTTCCTTC
>OY992890.1:29061930-29071930 GCA_963921405.1 Cepaea hortensis
TGCAGTTGATGCTATCTTACAGCGGGTGATATTTTACCTTGTATGCTATCTAACTGTAGGTGCTATCTTACCGTGGGTGATATCTTACCATGGGTGTTAACTTACCGTAGGTGCTATCTTAACGTGGTTGCTATCTTACCATGGGTGTTATCTTACCTTGGCTGCTATCTAACCGTGGGTGCTATCTTACCGTAGGTGAAATCTTACCCTGGGTGCTGTCTTACCGTGGGTGCTATCTTACTGTGGGAGCTATCTTACCGTGCGTGCTATATTACCATGTAGGAAATGATAGTTGTCGCTACTAGCCCAGTTTTGAAATGATGCTGTCTAACCGTGTATCTATCTTACCGGATGTGCTATCTCACCTTGGTTGACATGTTATCCTTGGTAATACCTTAGGGTTAGTTTTATCTTACCATGGATGATATCTTACCATGGGTGCTATCTTACCGTGAGTGCTATATTACCGCGGCTACTATTTTACAATTAGTGCTATCTTACCGTGGGTGCTATCTTACCGTGGAAGCTATCTTACCGTGGGTGCTATTTTACCGTGGGAGCTATTTTATCGTGGGAGCTATCTTACAGGGGGTGGTATCTTACCGTGGGTGCTATCTTGCCCTGGGAGCTATCTTACAGTTGGTGCTAACTTACCGGGGCTGCTATATTATCGTGGGTGCTATCCTATCATGGGTGCTATCTTACTGTGGCTGCTAACTCACCGTGTGTGCTATGGTAGTATCCTGGGATGGAATTTCCTCCGTACTTGTTGTATTCTGTGTGGTTATCGTGGTTTGCTCATTTGTTCCATTCGCATTAGAGTCATCGGTGTCATTTACACCATAATTAGGCACTTCATGGCTTTGACTGCATCCATCAGTGTACGGCATGCCAGGGTAATAAGACGCGGGTACATAAGTGATGGTATCCGAGGACCACCCCGAACCTTGAACTTGTTGTATTGGATGAACCACTTGTGGCGTCACAATGACCTAGACATATACATGAATAAATTATTAGATACACATTTGCCAATAGCACTATTAACATTTCAATCTTAGAAATAAAAAACCTACGATTAATGAGTTTAACCAAGAACATGCATCACAGCACTCGGAATATTTCCATACGCACTCTATCCTTATCTCAAACAACTTCCAAAGAGACCCAGCACTAATGGTGCCAGTTTAAATCTGATTATGTGTCCGTCCAGCCTTTCCTCGTTGAATTGAGTTCCGGCCTGTTTCTCTGAGTACTTCCTATCTTGTCTCAGATCTCTCCCTGCCGCACCCTTCTCTCCTGGCTATGATACCGTATCTGTTCTTCCACACTACACACCTGCACCCAAAGAGCGCTGACAACATCTGCCTTATCTTGCACCAATACCTCACTCCGTGATGAAGATCCAACTAATGTGCCTACCTGCCTATTTTCCAATACACCAGCATGTCGTGAAGAGAAGATCCAACGGATGCTCCATAATATGCACTGCATCTAACAGTTTAATCAGTTACAGGGGGGGGGGGGGGGGGGGGGGGGGGTTAACTATGCTAAACTCATGTGCGATACATGAAAGTGGAAACAACTTGAGAAATATCAGCCTTGTGTGAAAGCGATCACAAATATCAACCTTGGGTGAAAGCGATCACAAATATCAACCTTGTGTGAAAGCAAAAGCAATGCGTGTTATCGCAATGATGGCAGCTACATTTGTTATAAGACTGTCGTGTGTATGTATTACTCACATAAAAGCCGTTCCCTGAGAAAGAAGAGTCCGTACGAAATTGGACTGTAGAGTTGCTGAGCGGAGGAAGAATTCGCTTAAATATACTTCCAGTAGCCCAGTTTCCACAGAATTTGACGCCGACAACACAGAGATAATCGAATATGCAGTCTTGGGCTAACTCCAGGCTGATCAACCTGCAGAGAAGAGAATAATAAGTTAATGAAAACGAGATAATAACAGCAGAAGTGTAAGAGGAAGAATAAAACGTGTGGGAATAGCCAAAATACACATTGGACAACGCGATAAAGACATTAAATAATTCAGGTCCAAAGAATAATATATCGTCAAATTTGACCTTCCATTTAGACATAGCCGGTCTCTCTGGCCGAGGGGTTACACCACTTTCTCCGTAATCCCGTTTATCACGCACAGTCTCGTAGCGGGTGAGAACTGGGAGCGGTTCGTCCCCCGCTGGAGACTTGCGGGATAACTGAGCCGGCCGCTCAGAAATCAATGGCAAACTACTGAGCGTAATCTTGCCAAGAAATCAACAGACAGCTGAAAGATGCTGCTGTTGACAGCGATGTCCTGTAAAAGGATATGTGAATTTAAAAAAGAAAAGTTAGACATAAGGAAGATCTATCACAATACTAGAGTCATTGTGTTATTTGTTTCGTTTTCATGGTATCTCCCACAATTTCAATGATTAATGAATGTAAATTGACATTATAATTCTTGCTGATTTGATTGTATACCATGTCTGGTCCAACCCTACTTGTTATTTGGCACTGAATCAGTTAATACAACACAATCACACGTGAAAAATTGGACGTAGCGGCTAGTGTTAACGGAGCGGATTAGTGTCGGGGATTAGCGTACCTAGGTCAGTATTTTAACTGTAAAATGGGATGATTAATCTCTTAAGCATCTTTTCATATCTGCCATGTGCTTATATACAATAATTTTCTTTACGTAAACCTTTCTAATTTGATATACAATACAAGTCAGCTACCATAGTAACAACTGTTAAGTCATAACTATGACACAAGCCTACTTCCCATTTTCCGCAATTCATTTTTGTTTGGTCGAAACCTTCTGTTTATTTGGCGCTCAATAAGTTAAAACTTCAAGAAATGTTCATTTTGTGGCAACAACACATGAAGCAGGAGTTAGAGGCTTGACTCTTGGCTTGGGCACAGTTTCCTCATAGAAACCACGTCTGAATCTTCTTTAAGAAGACTCATTCTCCCTCTCCCAGTTGTCTTCCTTTTCTGGGCTTCCTTAGACTAATGATAGTGCCTTACTTGTGGGCTTGGGTATGCCAGTTTGGCTCACAATTTCTTCTGAAGATGAAAGGCGCCACACCAGCAACAAGAGCTGTTGGTATTTTTTTTTTTATGCCAGACTGTTTACTATGCTTGCTCAATAACAGTAAATAAATTAGTGTGTGGGAAACAGTGCAACGTGGATTCCTCGCATCTTCCTGTCAACCTTGTCAGAAACATACTAGGTTCCAGAGCTTACTGCCAATCTGGGACAATATAGAAGAGTCGAGATGCGTTAACGACATTCCGAATTAAGAGTATCAATGTGCCACTGAAAATTACAGGGGAAGAAGGTAGCTGGGACTCTCATTGAGCAGATAATCGCTAGACCCAGCAGTTAGCAGTTATACAACCGTTAAGGGCTGGACGAACGTGAATACGAACGCTTGTACAGTAAAACCTCTGTTTTCATCGATAATCCTTCCGAAAACAATCGGCAAAATCCAAAACCGTCGAAGAAAGAGGCAATTATTTCCATACGAATCAATGTATATCCAATTAATTCGTTCTAGACACTCCAAATTAATACCATACACACATTTTATAGAGAATAAATAAAGTGTTTAATACTAAGGCCAATGTAAAGAATAAATGATCATTTAGCATGGCATTTAACTACCTGAAGACTCTTCTTCAAAGATGTACGTTGGCAAAGATGGAAGAGAGAGCAGATATTATTGTTTGGAAGCGGAATCCACGTCCATAAGGACCACAGGTATCAAGACTACATGGGATCATATCCCTTTTTGGCCTTTTGCACTAGAACCAGCTTCAGACATAAATGTTTCGGCCCCAGATATTCATCGTCATCATCATGTGTCATGCCGATACCCGTGGGCTGTCTTGTTTCGCCATCTCACATGATTACCAGAGTCGTGGATCAGCTCTGTGTTCTTGTCTCGACAATGTCATGTGATCAAGTCATCCAGATATTACTTCTCTGCCTCCCATTTGTTCTTTCCCCTAAATCTTGCCAGTTGTCAACAAGATCTGTAGTTTATTTCTTCTTATAACGTGTCTAAAAATGTTGACTGTCAGTGTCTAATTTCTTCTATCAGTTTACGGTTTTCATTTCCGTCTGAAGGACTTCCATATTTTATTTAATTTTGTTTTAATGTATTTTTTTTTTTGGGGGGGGGGGGGGGGGAGTGGGGGGGGGGGGGGGGGTGTCCTGTCCCATGGTATTATTTGGATTTCCCTCAGAAACCACATTTCCACTGCCATTAGATGGTTTCTTTTTGTCGTAATTTAACAAAGTATTGCTGGTATTACCTGTATTCAAATGATAGCACCAAAGGTGCCACCCCAGATGCGACAGTTAGGTTGCAGTTCAAATTGTTGGCATAACCATTGGGGATAGTTTGGGACTCTGTATGATGAATGGTTCACTACTTGGCGTCACTCTCAGAACAGCGGGGCGTTGCAGACTCACACAGAGTGTAGATACTTATATTCTGTCATTGGAAATCGAATCAGTGATGTAAACTGTAATTTGTAAATTGCCGGGTAATTTGCATTAACCAGATATGTTTGTTAGGAAGAATGAATAAGTTTGTAGTTTATCAAGACAATTATCATAGTTTCTCCTCTTCCTCTGTTCTCTCCCGCACAACAACAACTTCTTCTTCTCTTCTCTTCTTCTCTTCTCTTCTTCTTCTTCTTCTTCTTCTTCTTCTTCTTCTTCTTCTTCTTCTTCTTCTTCTTCTTCTTCTTCTTCTTCTTCTTCTTCTTCTTCTTCTTCTTCTTCTTCTTCTTCTTCTTCTTCTTCTTCTTCTTCTTCTTCTTCTTCTTCTTCTTCTTCTTCTTCTTCTTCTTCTTCTTCTTCTTCTTCTTCTTCTTCTTCTTCTTCTTCTTCTTCTTCTTCTTCTTCTTCTTCTTCTTCTTCTTCTTCTTCTTCTTCTTCTTCTTCTTCTTCTTCTTCTTCTTCTTCTTCTTCTTCTTCTTCTTCTTCTTCTTCTTCTTCTTCTTCTTCTTCTACTACTACTTCTTCTCCCCTCCTCCTCCTCATCCCCCCTTCTCCTCCTCCTCCTCATCCTCGTCCTCCTCCTCTTCTCCTCCACCTCCTCCTCCTCCTCTTCTTCTTGTACTTCTTCTTCTTCTTCTTCTTCTTCTTCTTCTTCTTCTTCTTCTTCTTCTTCTTCTTCTTCTTCTTCTTCTTCTTCTTCTTATAAGTATCTTAAAATAAGTATTATTGTTATTATTACCATTGTTAGTATTATTATTATTGTCATTGTTATTATTATTATTATTATTATTATTAGTAGTAGTAGTAGTAGTAGTAGTAGTAGTAGTAGTAGTAGTAGTAGTAGCAGTAGTAGTAGTAGTAGCATTAGTCGTGGTGGTGGTGTTAGTAGTAGTAGTACTAGTAGTTGTAGTAGTGGTAGTAGTAGTAGTAGTAGTAGTAGTAGTAGTAGTAGTAGTAGTAGTAGTAGTAGTAGTAGTAGTAGTATACTAGTAGTAGTGGTGGTAGCAGCAGTAGTAGTAGTAGTAGTAGCAGCAGCAGCAGCAGTAGTAGGTGCATTAGTAGTAGTTGTAGTCTGTTGAGGCCAACATGTTACACAATCAAATGACCATTTATTATAAAGACAATTTCTGTTCACTGTGCATTGAAATTGCGCGAGTTCCAACGTGCATGCTATCTTATCCGTCGGTACTGTCTTATGTTAGATGGTATGTTACCGTGCGTGCAATCTTATCGTGGATGTTATCATACCGTGTGTGCTATCTAACGGTGGGTGATATATTACCCTAGTTGCTATCTTACCTTGGGCGTAATCTTACCTTGGATGCTATCTTGCCGTGTGTGCTATATTACCGTGTGTGCAATCTTACCATGGATGCTATCTTACCGTGGATGATATCTTACAGTGGGTGTTATCTTACCGTGTATGCTATCTTACCGTGAGTGCTATCTTATTGCTAATGCTATCTTAAGGTGGATGCTATATTACCGTGGTTGCTATCTTACCGTGGGTGCTATCTTACCCTGGGTGAAATCTTACTGTGGACGATATCTTAATTTGGGTGATATCTTACCGTGCATGCTATCTTATCGTATATGCTATCTTATATTGCTTGGTATCTTAACGTGGATGCTATTTTGGAGTGGATGCCATCTAACCCTGGGTGCTATCTTACCATTTATGTTATCATACCATAGGTTCTATATTACCATTAGTGACATCTTACCGTGGGGTCTATCTTACCGTGTGTGCTATTTTATCGTGGAATCTATCTCTATTAGGTGCTTTTGTACCTTGTTTGCTATCTTAACATTGACGCTATTTTACCGTTTTTGCTATCTTACCATGGATACGCTCATACCATAGGTGCTATGATAATTGTCGCTATCAAATTCGTTGTAAAATGATGCTATCTTCCCATGCTTAAAATCTTACCGGATGTGCTATATCACCATTGGTGATATTCTACCGTTGGAAATATCTTAGAGTTTGTGCTTATCTTATCGCGGGTGCTATATTACCATGGATGATATCTTACCGTTGGCGCTATATTACCGATGCTGCTATTTTACTGTTGTGCTATATTACCGTAATTGAAAACTTACCATTGGCTCTATATTTTAATATTGATGCTATCTTACCATTAGTGCTATCTTACCGTGGGGTCTATCTTATCTTGTGTGCTATCTTACCGTGGGTGTTAGCTTACCGTGGGTGTTAGCTTACCGTGGGAGCTATCTTACCCTGGTTGCTATCTTACCGTGGGTGATGTGGTCGTTGTTGTTACTGAAGCTATGTTAAAATGATTTTAGCCTTACCGTGTTGCTAACTTACCGTGGGTGCTATGGTAGTATCCTGTTCTGGAATTTCCTCCGTACTTGTTGTTGTATTCTGTGTGGTTATCGTGGTTTGCTCATTTGTTACATTCGTATTAGAGTCATCCGTGTCATTTGCACCATAATTAGGTACTTCATGGCTTTGACTGCATCCATCAGTGTAAGTCATGCCAGGGTAATAGGACGCGGGTACATAAGTGATGCTATCCGAGGACCACCCCGAACCTTGAACTTGTTGTATTGGAAGAACCGGTTGTGGCGTCACAATGACCTAGACACACAAATGAATAAATTATTAGATGGACCTGTTCCATTAGCATTATAGTTATATCAGTCTAAGAATTTACAACATACAATGTATGATTTGAATTGAACTAAGAAACCGACATCACTGCAGTCGGAACATTTCCATAGGCACACCCTTTTCATCCCCAACAACCTGCAAAAAGTCCCAGGACTAATGGTGCCAGTTACAATCTGATTATGTGTGTGTCCGTCTGGCCTTTCCTCGGTAAATTGTGTTCCGGCCTGATCCTCTGAAAAACTCCTTATCTTAGCTCTGATCACTCCCTGCCGCCCCATTCTCTCCAGGCAATGATGGTGTATCTGTTCTTCCACACTATACACACGATTCCCATATGTCTTATCGTACAACAATACCCCACCCAGAGATGCAGATCCAACCAATCTGTGTGCCTGCCCATTTTCCAACACCCCAGTATGTCCTAAGGAGAAGACCAAACGGATGGTTCATAACATGAAATACATAACAGAAAAATCAGTGGAGGGGGATTAACTATGCTAAACTCATGTACAATACTTCAAATAGGAAACAGCCTGCGAAATATCACCCTTGGATGAAAACGATCACAAATATCAGCAGTGAGTTAAAGCGGTCACAAATATCAACTTTGTACGAAAACCAACGCAATGCGTTTAATCACAGTGTTTGCAGCTACATTTGCTATAAGACTCCTGCGTTTTTAGTACTCACATAAAACCCGGCCCGTGTCACAGAATAGTCCGTGTGAAAATGGACTGTAGAGTTGCTGAGCGGAGGGAGAATTCGCTTAAATATACGTCCAGTAGCCCAGCTTCCACAAAATTTGATGCCGACAACACAGAGATAATCGAATACGCAGTCCTGAGCTAACTCCAGGTTGAACAACCTGCAGACAAGAGAATGGAACATCATTGAAAACGAGGTGGTAATGGCAGCAATGTAAGAGGAAGAATATAAAGTGTGGGAATAGCCAAAATATACATTGAACAACATGATAAAGAAATTAAATAATTCATTGCCAATGAATGATATATCGTTAAATGTGATTTTTCTATTTGAACAGAAGGAAGATATATCGCCATATTAGAGTCATCGTGTTAATTGTTTCATTTCGTGGCATCTCCCGCAATTTCAATAATCAGTGAATGAAATTTACGTTATAATACTTGTTCACTTGACTGTGTGCCATGGTTGGTGCAAACCTATTGTTGTTTAGCAATGAATCAGTTAATACAACACAATCACACGCGACAAAGTAGACGTTACTACTGGCGTTACAGCGGGGACTTGGCGCAGGGGATTAGTGTACCTAGGTCAGTATCTTAACTGTGAAATGGGATGATTAATCTTTTAAGCAACTTCTCGTATCTGACATGTACAATAGTTTTCCTTGTGTAACCCTTTTTAATTTGATGTACAATACGTCTGCTACCATAGTAACAACTATTAAATCATAATTTGACACAAGCTTACTCCCGATTTTACGCCATCCATGTTTGTTTGGTCAAAGCCTATTTTAATGTTGGCATTGAATCTGTAAAGACTTCAACAAATGTTTGTTTTGTTTCAACAGCAGATTAAACTAAGCTTGCCCTTGGCTAGGGCACAGTTCCCTCATAGAAACCACTTCTGAATCTCCTTTAAAAAGACGCATTCTACTTGTCCCAGTTGTCTTCCTCTTCTGAGCCTCCTTAGACCAATGATAGTGTCTTAAACGTTGACTTGGGTATGCCCATTTGGATCAAATTTTCTTCTGAATGTGGAAGGCTCTCTGTCCACATCAGCGACCGAAAGTGTGTGTCTCGTTATGCCTTTTACCAAAACCAGAAATTCCTTTAGTCATCTATGCTCCATAGTTCTAATGACCAGCAGTCTGGTACTATTGGGTCACATCAAAATACTAATGCTATTAACAATACTTAACATTTGGTATGAGAGTCCTGGAGGTCAAACTGTTTACTATACTTGGCAAGTAGCAGTAAATAAATTAGTACGTCGTAAACACTGTGCAACGTGGATTTCTGGTCATCCTCCTGTCAACCTTGTCAGAAATTTAACATGTTTCAAAGCGTATTGCTAATCTGGAACAATCTAGAAGAGTCGAGCTGCGTTAACAACATCCCCGACTTGTAAAAAAGGACTACTGGAAATTGCAGAGGTAGAAGGTAACCGTGACTCTAATTGCGAGTAGGAGAAGGAGAACAAGTTATATTAAAGTTAATGACTACAATAGCCAGGCGCAGATGAACTGAATACGTGATGTATAATGTACACAAGACAGCGACAGATGTAACGCCTTTCACTTGTAACGGATATCTAACGGAGAGAATGTTATGGCAGAATTGTTCTGCGAAGGACAAGCCAGTGGATTATGATTCTAATTATGATGACAACGATGATAACAAAGTATACGATAATGCATTTTATCAATGAAACATGTTGATATTCATAATTATCATGTGTCATGCTGATACTCACGATCACCAGAGTCGTGGATCAGCTGTTTGTTCTTGTCAAGACCATGCCATATGATCACGTCATCCAGATATTTACTTTCCTGCCTCCTCTTTGTTCTTTTCCCCTCAATATCTTGTCAGTTGTCACCAAGTTCTCTAGTTTATTTCTTCTTATTACGTGTCCAAAAAATATTGACTGTCTGCGTCTAATTTCTCCAATCAGTTTACGGTTTTCATGTCCTTCTTGTAAGACTTCCGTATTGGTTTTTCTAGCTGTCCATGTTATTCTTTGCATTTCCACTGCCATTAGATTGTTTCCATTTGCCGTAATTTAACAGAGTATTGTTGATATTACCTGTACTCAAATGACAGCACCAGAGGTTCCGTCCCAGATACGATAGTCAGGTTGCA
>OY992890.1:29074430-29129430 GCA_963921405.1 Cepaea hortensis
AGTAGTAGTAGTAGTAGTAACAGTTGTAGGGGTAGTAGTAGTAGCAGTAGTAGTGGTGGTTGTAGTAGTAGTAGTAGTAGTAGTAGTAGTAGTAGTAGTAGCAGCAGCAGCAGCAGCAGCAGTAGTAGTAGTAGTAGTAGTAGTAGTAGTAGTAGTAGTAGTAGTAGTAGTAGTAGCAGCAGCAGCAACAGCAGCAGCAGCAGTAGTAGTAGTAGTAGTAGTAGTAGTAGTAGTAGTAGTAGTAGTAGTAGTAGTAGTAGTAGCAGCAGGCAGCAACAGTAGTAGTAGTAGTAGTAGTAGTAGTAGTAGTAGTAGTAGTAGTAGTAGTAGTAGTATAGTAGTAGTAGTAGTAGTAGTAGTAGTAGTAGTAGTAGTAGTAGTAGTAGTAGTAGTAGTAGTAGTAGTAGCAGCAGCAGTTGTAGATTGATTGATTAATTGATTTAGGAACCGACATCACAGCATTCGGGGCATTCCCATAAGCACTCCGTCCCTATCCTCAGCAGCCAGCGAAGAGTTCCAACACTAATAGTACCAGTAACAATCTGATTATATGTCCGTCTCGCCTTTCCCCTGAGCGTCAATCATCGACCAGATCCCCTCGTCACCCCTCGCTGTCGCATTCTTGCCAGACCATGGTGATCCATTCGCTCCTCCGAGGTGTACACGTGCTCCCACAAGGCCGCAACAACGCCTTCCTTATCATGCATCAATACTCCACCAAGTTTTGCAGAGCCAGCCAATCTGTCTGCCTGTTCATTCCCCAGCACACCAGCATGCCCCGGAGTAAAGATCCAGACGATGCTTGCCACCCGTGACTTCCGAATCGAAGAAAGCCACTCTGCACGAAGCTTGCCTGTCCTCACCCTACTCAGCATGCTTTTTGAGTCAGTTACAATCACGATGTGTGTGTGTGTGTGTGTATCGTATTCTCCATCCAGCGAGACGCTGTGATACAATTTAAATGTAAATATTATGTTTAGAATAGGAGATCTTCACACGTGCGGAAACCTCCTGGCTGCTATGTGTCTTAAATTTACTATTTTCAATGATAAATTATTGTATCTAGATTTTTTTTAAATATATATAACGACCGAAACAATAACTAATCTTATATATAAATTAGGATCGTCTGTCTGTATGTCTGTATGTCTGTATGTATGTATGTATGTCCTTTATTTGTTCGCGAACGTCCCATCCGATTGAGATGAAATTTTCTACACGCCTTCCTTTCATTCCAGCGCTGCCAACTGTCATAGTTTTTTTTTCTTCTTCCTCCTCCTCCCTCCTCCCCCTCCCAAAATACGTACGTAAATATATGATGATGATGATGAAAGAATCCCCGAACCAAAACGCTAGGGAAAGGGAAGAAAATGACGTGACTACACAGAATCGTCACACGGCAATCATCATCATCAAGTGCCATGCCGGCTGGCGTAGGCGTTCATGGCTCTCCGTAGATCTCAGTCTTTGGTTTTTTGGATCAACTCTGCTGCTGATATTCCTCCATGCCACGGCAATATCAATAACAATTCATCTTTTTATGTGTAAGGAAGTTATCTACAGTCGTGTAGAAGGGAAGAACTAGACGAGTATGAATTCGGAATGGCGAACTCTCTCCTCCTCTCTTCTCCTCCCTCCTCCTCCCTCTACCTCCTCCCTCCACCCTCCTCCTCTTCCTCCTCCCTCTCATCCCTCTCCTGACTCCCTCCTCCTTCTCCCTCTTCCTTCTCCCTCTTCCTCTCCCCTCCTCCTCCATCCTCCTCCCTCCTACTCCCTCCGCCTCCTCCCCCTCCTCCCACATCTTCCCTCCTCCTCCCTCTCCCTCCTCATCCCTCCTCCTCCTGCTTCCCTCCTCCTCCTCCTGCCTCCTTCTCCCTCATCATCCTCACTCCTCCTTCTCCCTTCTTCTCCCTCTTCCCTCTTCCTCCTCCTCCTACCTCCTCCTCCCTCCTCCTCCCTCTACCTCCTCCTCCTCCCTCCACCCTCCTCCTCCCTTCTCCTCCTCTTCCTCCTCCCTTTCCTTCCTCCTCCTCCTCCCTCTACCTCCTCCTCCCCCTACCTCTTTCCTCCTCCCTCCTCCTCCTCTTCCACCTCTCTTTCCTTCCTCCCCTCCTCATTCTCCCTCCTTCCTCTCCCTCCTTCCTCCTCCTCCTTCCTTCTTCTCCCTCTGCCTCCTCCCTCCTCCTATCCCCTCCTCCTCCCTCCTCCTCCTCCTTCTCCTCCTCCCTCCTTCTCCCTTCTTCTCCTCCTCTCCCCTCCTCCTCCTCCTACCCTCTGCCTCTTCCCCTCCTCCCTCTCCCTCCTCCATCCTCCTCCTCCCTCTTCCTCCTCCTCCCTCTTCCTCCTCCTTCCTCCTCCTCCCTCTTCCTCCCTCTCCCTCCTCCATCCTCCTCCTCCCTCTTCCTCTTCCTTCTTCCTCCTCCTTCCTTCTCCTCCCTCCTCCTCCCTCTTCCTCCTCCTCCTACCTCCTCCCTCCTCCCTGCCCCCCCCCCGATCCACCCTCCTCCCCTTCCTCCTCCCACCTCTCCTCCTCCCTCCCTCTTCCTTCCCTCCTCTCTCCCCCTCCTCCTCCCTCTACATCCTCCCTCCTCCTCTCTTCCTCCTTCTCTCCTCTTCCTCCTCCTCCTCCTCCTCCTCCCCCTCCTCCTCCCTCCTTCCTCCCTCCTCCCTCCTCCTCCCTCCCTCCCTCCTCCTCCTCCTCCTCCTCCTCCTCCCTCCCTCCTCCTCCTCCTCCTCCTCCTCCTCCTCCTCCTCCCTCCTCCCTCCTCCTCCCTTCCTCCTCCTCCACATTCCTCCTCCTCCCTCTCCTCCTCCCTCCTCCTCATCCCTCCTCCTCCCTCCTCCTCCCTCCTCCTCATCACTCCTCCTCCCTCCTCCTCCTTCTTCCTCCCTCCTCCTCCTCCCTCCTCCCCCTCCTCCTTCCTTCTCCTCCCTCTCCGCCTCCTCCCTCCTCCTCCTCCCTACTCCTCCCTCTACCTCCTCCTCCTCCCTCCTCCTCCCTCTACCTCCTCCCTCCTCCTCCCTTCACATTCCTCCTCCTCCCTCTTCCTCCCTCCTCCTCCTCTCTCCGCCTCCCTCCTCCTCCTCCCTCTACCTCCTCCCTCCTTCCTCCTCATCCCTTCACATTCCTCCTCCTCCCTCCACCTTCTCCCCTCCTCCTCTTCCCTCCTCCTCCTCCCCCTCCTTCTCCTCCTTCTCCCTCCTCCTTGTCCCTCTTCCTCCTCCCTATTCCTTCTCCCTCCGCCTCCTCCCTCCTCCTACTCTCTCCTCCTCCTCCCTCCTCCTCCCTCTCCCTCCTCCTCCCTCTCCTCCTCCTGCTCCCTTCTCCTCCTGTGTTCTCCTCCTCCCTCCTTCTTCCTCCTCCTCCCTCTTCCTCCTCCCTCCTCCTCGCCTCCTCCTCCACCCTACTCCTCCCTCCTCCTCCTAATCCCTCCTCCTCCCTCCTATTCCTCCCTACTCCTCCTGTCTCCTCCCTCCTCCTCCCTCCTCTTCCCTCCTCCACCTCCCTCTTCCTCCTCCCTCCTCCATTTACCCAAGACAGACAGACAGTCAGACAGATAGTGGGGAACGGGATCTTATATGACTACTTATATAATTTAAATGAGATGCTCTCCACCATGGGCTGGGCCGGGTCAGACAGACAGACAGATAGATAGACAGACAGACAGACAGACAGACAGACAGACAGACAGACAGACAGACAGACAGACAGACAGACAGACAGACAGACAGACAGACAGACAGACAGACAGACAGACAGACAGACAGACAGACAGACAGTCGGGAACGGGAACTTATATGACTACTTATATGAATTAACTGAGATGCTCCCCACCAGGAGTTGGGCGATGCCGGGCCGGGTCAGACAGACAGACAGATAGATAGTCGGAACGGGAACTTATATGACTACTTATATGAATTAAATGAGATTCTCCCCATCAGGGTCTGGGCGAAGACGGGCCGGGTCAGACAGACAGACAGACAGATAGACAGACAGACAGACAGACAGACAGACAGATAGTCGGTAACGGGAACGAGAACTTATATGACTACTTATATGAATTAAATGAGATGCTCCCCACCAGGGTCTGGGCGAAGCCGGGCCGGGTCAGCTAGTTAACTATAAACATGAATTACCTTTTGCCTGCACAGGATACAAGCACTAAAACCTTACGACAGAGTCATTAATCTGGAGTTTGGCGCGAGAGCTACACCGATTCTGGAGAAACAGTAGAGGGGCAGACGCTAGCACTAGATACACATTGAGAATATCTGCAAATACAATTAGAAAGCCTGCCTACGGAACTCACAGAACAAAAGCAATAAAGGGTGCCCTAAGACACACGAGCAGATAACTATATATATTTATTAGAAATATAAGAAACATGTGGAGACAGCTGCAGGACACAGAAAGAGGATGGTCGGGCTTCGTGTGTGTTGGTTGACGTCCTCTGTTCCATTTGGGAATCAACCAGCAGGAGATAAAGAAATAGTAGCATGGTAACTGACGGGCTACGCACGGGACAATAGACAAAACAGGATTAATACAGACCTGGGCATCTGTGGTAGCAATGCAGGAGAGTAGTCCGGCGATAATCACAAGTAATGGGGAAGTGTGCTTCCTGAACATCTCCATTATTCAAATAATACGATGATTGCTTTTCAACGAGCTCAGCTGCAAAACAGAAATGGTTGTAATTTGAACATTTATTTGTGCTTGGCAGTTGATTGAGGTGAGTTGAGTTGAGTCAACAATCGACATTATTGCATTCGGGGCATTCCCATAAACGCCCAGTCATCATCTCCAACAGCCAGCGGAGAGTTCCAATACTACAGGTGCCCGTTACAATCTGATTATGCGTCCATCTTGCTTTACCTCTGAGTGAGGACTGTCTACCAGGTCCCCTGACCATCACCTGCTGCCGCATCTCTCTAGACCATCATAAAATATATGTTCATCTGCATTATTCACGCGCTCCCAAATAGCCTTCATCACATCTGCCTTATCACGCATCACATCACCCCTCACTGATGCAGCACCAACCAGTCTGTCTGCCTGTTCATTTCCAACCACACCAGAGTGTCCTGGAGTAAAGATCCATTGAATGCTCACAATTAGCGACCTCGTAATTGATGCATAACATTTAACACGAAGCATACATGTCTTCACCAGCATGCTTTGTGAGTCAGTCACAATCACAACATGCGTATACAGTTTGTTCTCCAACCAACGGAAAACTGCACTAACCGTCTCCAACTCCATTCTCAGACTTGATATTGTGGTGTCATATGCCAAGCTCCCCTTTACTAACCATTCGCTATTAGCTTGTGCTAATCCCCAGGCTCTTTTCGAGCTTTGAACAAACAACCATCGGCATAGATAATCACGTCGCCAGGACGAAAATAGTCCTGAATTAATTGCTACCTTTCTACTTCCGTAGTAACTGCTGGCCACTCCCTAAACTCACGTCCCAATGTGATTATAACCCACACAAGTCGGAATGTCTATTCGGAGCTCTGACCCATTCCTTCCTTCTGCCAATCTTCTCAAGTGGGCACACGTCCCTGGTCGTATCTTCTGTCTGAGCCATCCAAGATGTTACTCTTTAAGTGCATATGACCCTTGAATGCATCCAGAGAATCATGCAGGAAGTGTTCCTTGTCCGCAGCTACCTTGAGATATGACCATGCATGCAACAACTTACGTTTGTCTGCAATGGTCGGTATGTATCGCATACACACTATTGGGATGTGCCTTGTACACCCCAGAATCACCCCCATGGCTTCATTACGTACGCGCTCTAGTTTCACCAGCTGACTCTTGGAGACAGTGAGCAGTCCTAGTCCATACTCTACCACTGAAATAATCAAGTGCAGAAAACACGTGAATAGCATTTTCTTCTCCCTGGCCATTTCTGCCATACATTCAATGCATTACGTCCCTTCTGACACTGTGTAGCCACCACTTCAATATGGTTCCTAAAGGACTTAAGACTTAGCCTCCCTAACAATGTCCCGATTTCTCATTTTAGCAGTCCAGTTAATATAAAATTAAGTGTGTTTAAAATCTCACAGCGGAGTACCTTTATCATCATCATGCCCATGCCAATAAGCGTGTTCGGTCATGCTTCGTCACCTTACTCGATCACCAGGGTCGTGGTTCAGCTCAGTGTTCTTGTCTTGACCATGCCACGTAGCCAAGCCATCCATGTATTAACTTCTCCGCCTTTCAATTCTTCTCTTCCCTTCGATCTTGACAGTTGTCACAGAGTTCTTTAATTTATTTCTTCTTATAACGTGACCGAAAATGTTGATTGTCTACGTCTAATTTATCTAATCAGTTTACTGTTTTAATTTGTTTCTTGTAGGACTTGGCCATAGTTTTTTTTTTTTCTGTCTGTCCATAGTATTCTCTGTCTTTCCCTTATTATTTTCCCCTCAAACTTATCAGTTGTCACAAAGTTATCCAGTTTATTGCATCTCATAAAGTGCCCAGTCAACTTGACTGTCTACGTCTAATTTCTCTAATCAGTTTACTGTTTTCATTTGCTTCTTGAAGGACTTTGTCATTGCTTTTTCTATCTGTCCATGGTATTCTTTGCATTTTAATGGACAAAAATGCATTTCCACTGCCATTTGTTGTTTTTCAGCTTGTCTGCTCATTGTTCACATTTCACACCCATGCAAAAGTACAGGTTCTATGTAACACGTCAACACTCTTTTTCTCGCTACAAATGACATCATTTTATTGGTCAGTATGGCCAGTAACTCCAAGTTAGTTACTTCGTTAGTCAGTCAGTTAGTTAGTTAGTTAGTTAGTTAGTTACTTAATTGGTTGGTTGGTTGGTTGGTTAGTTGGTTAGTTAGTTGGTTTTGCATGGGGTCACATATCAGAAATGGAATAACGACAAAGGAGAAAATGATTGCAGAAAAGTCACACACCAAGGGTTTGAGACGTAAGATGGTGCATGATGGTGGAAATAACCATGTGTTCAGATGCATCCACAGTGGACGAATATTTACAGTGATAATTGGTCTGATCAGTCACATTCGCTACCGCCATGAGTTGTACAAGTAGTTATTATGCCTATTTAAAACACAATGTAACAAACTATCGTCCGTCAAGACGGTAAGGTGTCAATGTTCAATAGTTGTTTTTATTTTTTTTTTATTTTTTATTTTTTCGTTAGTTAGTTAGTTAGTTAGTTAGTTAGTTAGTTAGTTAGTCAGTTAATTAGTCAGTTAGTTAGTTAGTAAGTGTTTTTTTTTATGTTAGTTAGTTAGTTAGTTAGTTAGTAAGTAAATTATTTAGTTAGGCAAGGTGCCAATGTTTGTTTTTGTTTTGGTTGATTGGTTAGTTAGTTAGTTAGTTAGTTAGTTAGTTTTGTTGTTGATAGTTAGTTAGTTAGTTAGTTTTTTTTTTGGTTTTTAGGTAGTTAGTTAGTTAGTTAGTTAGTTAGTTAGTTTTGTTGTTGATAGTTAGTTAGTTAGTTAGTTAGTTTTGTTGTTGATAGTTAGTTAGTTAGTTAGTTAGTTAGTTAGTTTTGTTGTTGATAGTTAGTTAGTTAGTTAGTTAGTTAGTTAGTTAGTTAGTTAGTTAGTCAGTTAATTAGTCAGTTAGTTAGTTAGTAAGTGTTTTTTTTTATGTTAGTTAGTTAGTTAGTTAGTTAGTAAGTAAATTATTTAGTTAGGCAAGGTGCCAATGTTTGTTTTTGTTTTGGTTGATTGGTTAGTTAGTTAGTTAGTTAGTTAGTTAGTTTTGTTGTTGATAGTTAGTTAGTTAGTTAGTTTTTTTTTTGGTTTTTAGGTAGTTAGTTAGTTAGTTAGTTAGTTAGTTAGTTTTGTTGTTGATAGTTAGTTAGTTAGTTAGTTAGTTTTGTTGTTGATAGTTAGTTAGTTAGTTAGTTAGTTAGTTAGTTTTGTTGTTGATAGTTAGTTAGTTAGTTAGTTAGTTAGTTAGTTAGTTAGTTAGTTAGTCAGTTAATTAGTCAGTTAGTTAGTTAGTAAGTGTTTTTTTTTATGTTAGTTAGTTAGTTAGTTAGTTAGTAAGTAAATTATTTAGTTAGGCAAGGTGCCAATGTTTGTTTTTGTTTTGGTTGATTGGTTAGTTAGTTAGTTAGTTAGTTAGTTAGTTTTGTTGTTGATAGTTAGTTAGTTAGTTAGTTTTTTTTTTGGTTTTTAGGTAGTTAGTTAGTTAGTTAGTTAGTTAGTTAGTTGATATAGTTTGTTATTTAGTTAGTTAGTTAGTTAGTTAGTTAGTTAGTTAGTTAGATAGTTAGTTAGATAATTAGTTTGTTTCTTTTTGTTTTTAGTTAGTTAGTTAGTTAGTTAGTTAGTTAGTTAGTTAGTTAGTTAGTTAGTTAGTTAGTTAGATAGTTAGTTAGTTAGATAGTTAGTTAGATAATTAGTTTGTTTCTTTTTGTTTTTAGTTAGTTAGTTAGTTAGTTAGTTAGTTAGTTAGTTAGTCAGTTATTCAGTTATTCAGTTAGTCAGTTAGTTAGTTAATTAGTTAGTTAGTTAGTTAGTTAGTTAGTTATTTAGTTAGTTGTTTAGTTAGTTATTTAGTTAGTTATTTAGTTAGTTAGTTAGTTGGTTAGTTAATTAGTTAGTTAGTTAGTTAGTTAGTTAGTTGGTTAGTTAGTTAATTAGTTAGTTAATTAGTTAGTTAATTAGTTAATTAGTTAGTTAGTTAGTTAGTTAGTTAGTTAGTTAGTTAGTTAGTTAGTTAATTAGTTAGTTAGTTAGTTAGTTAGTTAATTAGTTAATTAGTTAGTTAGTTAGTTAGTTAGTTAGTTAGTTAGTTAGTTAGTTAGTTAGTTAGTTAGTTAGTTAGTTAGTTAGTTAGTTAGTTAGTTAGTTAGTTAGTTAGTTAGTTAGTTAGTTAGTTAGTTGATACATTATCCCAACTGCACGTCGAACCATTAACTACAATTACTGGGTTCTACTTCTCGTAAGATATCTGTCTCACCAGGTTGCGGTTAGCGGCAACACTTCTATGGTGGTTTACTATTTATTCTCATTTGGCCCCCTACATAGCTATCTTGTCTGGCCTCGTCTCTTTTGACTCATTGTTCTTAAAGCCCCACTATTATGCAGTGAACAAACCTTGTTTACATCGAATCCTAAATTACTTTAATTTAACTGATTAAGTGTCATGGCATGATTAACCATCTCAAGCTACTGCCCACATCTACCATTAGGTTGTCTCTGCGTTATAATACAACATGCCAGCTACTACATTAAGAATTTTTAAGTCATAACTGTGACACACCCCTATTTCCAATTTTCCACCATTTATTTTTGTTTGGTTTAAACATAGTTTTTGTTTAGCACATAATCTGTTAAAGCTACATGCATGCATTAAAACCCTTCACACTAACGACAATTTACTTCGATGTCCACATACATTGATGAATATGGTGGTAGATTGTCTGGTCTCCGTTGTTCTTTCTCACATTTATATACATTTGTATCTAGTGCAACAGGATATAACTTATCTGAAAGGGGACAAAGGACGCAACCAGTCATATGGAGAATAATGTCAATAACGCAAGAATTATATTGTTCTGCACTGGTAGTTTCAATAGACCCGGATATTTCCTTACTGGGAACAGAGTAATAAATGTGTTTCTGGGTAGAACATTCACCATATTATTTATTTTTTGCTTCTTCTTCTATTTTTTTCTTGTTCTTGTTCTTGCTCTTGTTCTTGCTCTTGCTCTTGTTCTTCTTGTTCTTCTTGTTCTTCTTGTTCTTCTTCTTCTTCCTCTTCTTCTTCTTCTTCTTCTTCTTCTTCTTCTTCTTCTTCTTCTTCTTCTTCTTCTTCTTCTTCTTCTTCTTCTTCTTCTTCTTCTTCTTCTTCTTCTTCTTCTTCTTCTTCTTCTTCTTCTTCTTCTTCTTCTTCTTCTTCTTCTTCTTCTTCTTCTTCTTCTTCTTCTTCTTCTTCTTCTTCTTCTTCTTCTTCTTCTTCTTCTTCTTCTTCTTCTCAGTATTATTATGATTATGATGATGATTATTATTCCACCTCTTCCTAGTATTTCACCTCTTCTTCCTCATTTTTTCTTCGTCCTCATCTTCTTCCTACTCTACTTCTTCCTCCTCCTTCTTCTTCTGCCACTTCTTTGTATTTCTCCCACTCCTGCCAATCCTCCTAATCCGCCTCCTCTTGCTCATCTGCTATCAGTGAATCCAAGGATGTATATACTGCATATGGTATATGTTTTGAAAACGTTTTCTGTTGCAGGGACTCTTTCACGTCGGGTCGAATGTAATTCCTTAAATGAGAAGCAGAGAACGCTGAGGTTGTTGCGTAAATATAATCTAGGTATAGGAACACGCAATAGATTTAGCAACAGAGTAAAACAGAGGTAATGACTATAACCATAGACGAAAGATCAACAAAGATTCATGTAAAAAAACACCCCCTGAAACATAAATTAAACGGCTTCACGTTGTTAGGAAGTATAATATAACATAGCAAATCAGAAGACGAGATCAAAAATAGATACAATAAGGCAAACCAACTCATCGGACAAGTTGTTGAGTTGAGTTGAGTTGAGTTGACCTAAGAACCTACATCACTGTACTCAGGATATGCCTATACGCGCTCCTTCCCCTCGTACAACAACCAGCTAAGAGTCAAACTACTAACCATTCCCACCACTATATGATTGAAAGTTCTTATGGTCTTCCCTCTCAGTATTGAGATTCTACCAGAACCCCTGCCAATCCCCCGCAATCTCATCCTTTCCACATATGGGTTCTTAAACTGTTACTTCACCTTCTCCACCTGGTCCCACAGGCGCACGACCACCTCTCCCTTGTCAATAGGTAATCGACCATCAAGAGGTGCATTTGTTGCCAGCCTATCAGCCTGTTAATTCCCCCGAACTCCTGCATGGCGAAAATTCCATACAATTCTCACAATCTGTGACCCCTGAAGCGAGGTGAGCCATTTCACACGAAACATTCCTTTCTCTATGTTACTAAGCATACTCCTTGAGTCCGTGATGAAGACAGTGTGTGTTGCAGTGGTCTCCTCTAAACAACAGAATGCCGCTGTGACTGCTGCCATCTCCGTTTTCATTCTGTAGGTCGTAGCCTCATATACCATACTCTCCTTTTTCAAGAATCGCCCATTAGCCTTCGCAATGAAACCCCAGCCACTCCATCTGTTTCTTACCACTGACCCATCAGTACAGATCACTTTGTCGCCTTGGTGTGTATTAATCTGGATCAGCTGTTGCACCTCGAACTCTGCGCAGTCCGCTGCCCATTCTTTGCACTCAACGACCCCGTGTTACTATTACATTGTGCCAGTCCACCCTGACTGCGGGTACTTCAACCCACTCTTTTTTACGATTGTAAAGATTCTCTAGATCACAAACCTGACGTATAGATATTTCTGCCTGTGCCATCCAGGACCAGCCTCGTCTTAGTCAATGACCCTTGACAATATCCATGGCTTCATGCAGGGGGTGATTCCTATCTGCAGCAACTCTCAGGTGCCATTTAGCCTGAAGGTCGCTATGCCTATCCGCCATTGTTGGTAGCGCCAGGATATGCATCTTGCATATATAACTTTGTGAACCCCAGAATCACCCACAAGGCCGCATTTGGATGCGCTCCAACCTTTCAAGCCAGCTCTTTGATACTGTCAGGAGCCCCAAGCCATACTCAATGACAGAAATTATTAGCTGCTGATAGACCCTGTAAAGCATCCTCTGCTCTTCTCCGGTTGCTGCCATAGCCCTCATAGCATTAAGTCCCCTACCAACCTTCACCACCAAATCCTCCACATGATCCTTAAAAGACATACACCTGCCGAAGCTGATACCCAAGTACTTCAATTTCTCCTCGGACAAATGGCACCAATACTAAAGAACAATTACGTTCCAATAAATACTAAGAATGCACTCTACAAAACAATATCCCTACTAGCTCAATGTCATCCATCCATCCATCATGTGCCATGCCGGTAAGCATGGGCGGTCATATTCTGCCATCTCACTCGATCACCAGAGCTCAATGCCACCAGTGCCAAATTTGGGCAATGACAGAAAAAAAATTACAAGCCGTATGTGAGATTGCTAAATAGAGAAACGTACAGAGAGACGAACGGGAAACTGCCTAATGTTGAATGTTGTACGATCACTCTAAAACGGACGTGGTGATCAAACCAAAGTATCCTTACGCAGACGTGCAAGCATTCGCTGAACAACAGTGGATCGTGTAAGTTGTCATAATGTTTAGTTCAGTACCTACGTTAGATTATGATTAGGCGCATGTAGCGGCAACGTGGTTCAGAAAGCGATTCCAAACTACTGAGCTCAAACCTGCCAAGAAATCACAAAGAGCCGATAAATGCTGAAGATGACTGCGGCGTCCTGTAAAGGACACGCGAAAAACTAACTAATCAGTACTTAATATCTCAGATAGTCGACGGAGTAAGAGATAGAGAAGCTAAGTAGTTAGCTAATCAATAGTTTATACGGTTAATATAAGCTAGGCTGGTACACGGCCCCAGGATATTACTGATTAATGAAATCAGAAAGAAACCAAGACAGGCTTGAGAGGTAAACAATCCAGCAAGGGAACGTACGCATCGGAACGTCCACTAGGACGCCCAGACGTTGAGGCCAGGTGAGAAATCAACGCCCATGAGTGGGACCGACCAGGGATTTAATGCAGTATGCATTGTCTACCGGACAGAGGGTAACTCAAGGCAAGATCTGTTGCCGGGTAGGTAGCGCAGGCGACAAACTGGCCTTGCATATAAAAATTCACGGGTTTGAATCTCAACAAATACACGGAGTAAAGGTTTAGATGAATGTCCAGCTTAGTTTAGTGCCAGAGGACATATTGGGGGTAGACGTTACTATTGTGGGGTTGGTATATGATGATGATAAATTGATGATGATGTTGATACATGTGATAACGGTGATGATGATAATCATGTTAACACATGATGGCGGCGAGTATGGTAATGCTGATGATACATGATGATGATGATGATGATGATGATGATGATGATGATGATGGTGATGATGATGATGATGATGATAGGTGATACTTATGGTAATGATGATGATGGCGATGATAGATTTAACAGGTATATTAGGGATGTCACTAGGCGCTAGGGACTTTCCACGGATGAATGTACAGATGTTGGACTGTATGTCTAAATGTAGAGTTTGTGTAATAATTGTCACAATTGGATAGTCAAAAGTGTCATCACTATTTATATTTTTGAGGAAGGAGGAATCGCCTTCCTGGGTAAAATTAGTGCTGCTCGGCAGTGGTAGCTAGTTGCATTTCTGTACCATTCATTGATTTCACCGCTTTAACATTCAAGTGCTTGTACTTGGCACTATCTCAACAATAGATAGTGCCTTGCATTTCTCTGATTGTAGGTTGCGTATTACATTACTTAATATCAGAATTGTCTAATGTTATATATATATATATATATTCAACGCTACTGTATGGCGCGGAAGCCTGGACATTGAACAAGCAACTAGAAAGTCGCAGAGAGGCCCTGGAAATGAGGATATACAGACGAATAGGTCGTATTTAATTAAAACAAAATTAATCAAACGCAGAGGTTCTAGGAAAACTGGGAATGAAGAGAGAGTTGTTGAAAGAAATAAAGAGTAGGCAAGTGAAATATTTAGGCCATGTTAAAAGACATGATACTCTTATAAAAACCATACTTGTATTCTAGGTTGTGGGCAAGCGAGCAAGAGGTAGACAACGAAACAAGTGGGAAGATAACATCAACAGATGGACGAACTGCAGCCTTAATGTACAGTCAAGGCGAGAGACAAACAAAGTTGGAGATCCATTGCAGCCAACCTTCATTGTGGAGACGGCACATGATTGATGATAACTGATTACATTGCTTATTTCTCTTTGATGGTCATATACGTTACATTTCTTTCATGTTGATTTGTATGCTATCTTTGATACGCGGAGTATTTCATCTGATGAGCTGGTGATTATTATTAAATTATCGTTCAAGAGGAAATAAATATCAATTTGTGTCGCCTTTTACTTTAACTTGTTAGTCTAAGACCCTGTAGATCGGCCTGTAGCTCCTGTAGCCTGAGGATTTACTAGTAGCTTGACCCTGCACCACAGTACCGCAGTAGGGCGGTCATATTTTAAAATCCACAAACATGTTATGGAGATCTCTTTTATATTCCCAATTTTTCTCGACCGATATTCATACCATTGTTAAAAATCAACACAGGTCGGCCTACTTCAACTCTCTCCCCGTTGGTTTCGCACGTTATATATGGGATTACGAATCGTGTTTTCCACCTCTTCCTCACAGACGACGGAATATATCTGACACTGGGCGTTTTCCAACATCCGTTGCATTCGGATACCTTTTTTGTTGTTGCTATTTTGACAGAAGTCAACAGAATTGAACTTGTGTATTTGGCATACAGAGCCGAAAAACAATGAGACAAATGGTTTGGTCATGCTACAGGACTACGTGGAAACAACATACCACAGATAATTTGAATATTTACAGCCGAATCATATATTACAATTGATTTTGTAAGCGTTAGCTCTCTGGCTTTGAACTGGAGTGTAGTCCACACCTATGGCTACTACTTCTAGTGCACTAGCCTGAGTTTTGCGTGTGAGTTAGCACACCATATTACCAGTGTCCCTCGCCATCAGTCGAACACACTGACACTTTTGATGTTCTTGTAATGTGCAAGTCCTCAAGTCAATGACGAGAAGTGAACATTTAGGTACAACTGACTAGCAAAGGGGTTGAACCCGTTACCACGGCATCAGTACACCAAATAAAGCATGCATTGAATACCAACAACTATGCAGCCTACATAATGGCTTATACACAAAGATTACCGTGACACGATGACACAGAACAGAGACTGCCGAAAGTCAAGAAATGACATGTTTAGAATAATTTACATTACCAGGGAAGATAACTGTTTGCTTCATGTTGCAGAAACAACAGCTACATCTAAAAATATATATTGACATAACCTTGGAAAGTTATCGTTTTGTGAATTGAAGTAATGTATTTACACAACCTTCAATATGCGTACACAACTTTAGGGTGTTATCGTGTTGTCGGGCGTTTTCGTGACCCTCTGGTGTGAGTGAGTGCCGGATATACTACATAAAGGGTGTATTTTTAATGACACTGGGGATTTTGAAAATATTGCCGTTCCAAGTTTTGTATTTACTTTGTATGTCGCATGAACTCCACAGAGGGTGAATACAAAACATGAACCGGCAATATTTAAAAAAAAAACAGTCATTAAAAATAGAACTTACACTTCAGTCAATGTGTTTATTGCCCTGTATCTCTCCTCGTCTGTGTGTCTCAATATTTGTCTATGGAATATTTGCATTGAATACATAAATGAAGTTGAATGCTGAGATGTAATAAAACAGGGTTATGCCGGAGATTGGCAGAAGTATACCGCAACAGGGTCGTGACGTCAACATGTTGTTCATTGGATTCTCTTCACCAAAAATTCAAATATTCAACCGGCTGAAGTTTAGTGGCGGGCAATAAAAAGACAGAGAGTTTAATATAGTGCAAGAAGAACATGTTCAGTCCTGGGGTGTCAGAGAGTTTACTGGCATTGGCTCCAGCAGTGGAGGTGGGTTAGTGCATGCATGCATAGATACCAACCCACCTTCATGCCTACCTATCTAATTACCGACCTGCCTACTGCCGTGCCGACTGGCGTAGGCGTTCATGACTATCCACAGATCCATGTCCTTGGTTTTCTGGATCAACTTTGACGTTGATATTCCTCCATGCCACCGTCGCAATCCATCCAGAATCATTTCTCGTGGTCTGCCTCTGCCTCTCTTCCCCTCGATCTTTCCAGTTGTCACGATGTTCTCCAGCGCCTCTCTTCTCATCACATGACCAAAAAAAAGCTGTTTTTCTCTTTCTTATTGTTGTATATAATGGTCTAGTTTCGCCAGCCTCTTTAAGGCATTCGTCGTTAGTTACTTAGGCAGTCCAAGGAATTCGCAACATTAGTCTAAGGAACCACATCTCTGTTTCTTCCAATCTCTTCCTAATTTGTTCATTTATATTCCAAGATTCACAGCCATACAGCAAAACAATTATATGTAGCACCTCGGCACTCTCTTTCTTACATTCAATGACAGCGACTTACTGCATAAGATATTCTTCATTTTTTTTTTTAATGCAGCCTTTGCTTGCCCTATTCTGCTGTTGATCTCTGTTGTGCATCTTCCATCTGATGTTATAAATGTGCTTAGATATTTAAAACTATCCACGTGGTGAGGCATTTTCCTTACTATCTTTATTTCACATTTGGGTGTCACTTGTTTCTTTGATATCACCATTGTTACTGTTTTGTTGATAGTCAAAGAGAGTCCTTTCTTTGCACTCTCTGTTACTACAATGTCCAACAATTGTTGTACATCTGTTGCATTATCCGCTATCAATACTGTGTCATCTGCATAGCGTATATTATTTATTTTATAACCTCCAAATATTATTCCTGTCTTTTCTTTGATCCCTCTCATTATTACTTCGCTATAGAGGGAGAATAGATCTGGTGACAAAACACATCCCTGCCTTACTCCCAACTTTATGTGTTCATAATTTTTTTTTTTATTTCCCATTTTAATTGCTGCTGTTTGGTTCCAGTAAATAGTTTCTATTATTCTAAGATCTTTTCCATCAATGTTAATATCTTCCAACATTTTAATCAGTTCATCATGTTCTACTTTATCAAATGCCTTAGTATAATCTATGAAGCACAAATATATGTCTTTCTTTGTCTCTACTGATCTTTCTAATAGTGTTCGTAATGTGTATATTGCATTGTTTATACCTTTTCCTTCCACAAATCCATACTGTTCTTCACCAATTTCCATTTGTATTTTCTTCCTTGTTCTTCTCATTATAATTCTGAGTAGAAGCTTAGTGACATGATTTATGAGGTTAATTGTACGAAAATCTTCGCATTCAATTGCTCCTGGTCTTTTTGGTATAGCTATAAATACAGATTTCAACATATCTATTGGTATGTTTCCACTGCTATAAGTTAGTTAGTTATCAGTTGGGGTATCTTCGTTGCACTCCGGACATGTCCATAGGTGCTCAGATCCTCCCCCCAGCATATGCATCAGCGTCCGGTGGCTAATAGTGCCAGTTCTGTGTTGGTTGACGAGGCGCTTTGTTTTCCCGATGTACCTCTCGCGTCTGGCTGTGCCGATTCTTACTCCCAGGTCTTTCATCCTGGAAAGCGATGTGGAATCACTGGCGTCAAAATCCTCTGTTCTCGCCATATCTTTAAGGGCGTTAATAACATCGGCACGATCCATGGGCTGGCCATCTACAGGGGGTGCAGAGCCAGCCAATTTATCAGCTCGTTCATTTCCCTCGACTCCCGCATGTCCCGGGACGAAGATGAAGGTGACTTTGCGGACAACAGACTTCCGCAGCGACTCAGTCCACTGTCTGCGTACAGATCCAGCTTCGACCTTCTGAATCATGCTCATTGAATCACTTAGTACACACACGTTGGTATAATGCTGTGATTCCAGCCATATGAAAGCCTGTGTAACTGCCATCACCTCCATCGTCATGCTGCTCGTGGTCATGGAGTGGGCACCACTGGATTCTTGAACGGTTCGGCCCGCTGAGCGGGCTGTAAATGCCCACGCACTTCTCTGCTGCTTTACAACAGATCCATCTGTATAGATGAGCACTTCGGGGCTATCTGAGTGATCATAGATGAGCGCGTTAACCTCTGCATTGACAGCGGCAGGGTTCTGCTCTCTGCACCGTCTGTCGAGTGTGATAATGCAGGAGAAGGTACACTTAAAAGCTGGAGGCACCGGCACCCATTCCTTGCCGGGGTTGATACTGGTAAGATTGCAGACCTGTCCGACGACATCTTCCGCCCGACCCATCCATGATTTGCCCCTCTTTAGCCTGTCACCCTTTTCTCTGAATACAGCGTCATGCAGAGGGTGCTGCTCATCTGCACTTATTTTTAAGTATGCACGAGCTCTCCAGATCTTGATCCTGTGTTCCATTGTCGGGAAGTCAAGGAGGTATCTCATTGCTACACAGCTGGTGTCTCTCGTGCAGCCCAAAATGATGCGCATGGCTTCGTTTTGTACCTTTTCAAGTCTTCCAATCTGTGTAGGGCTGACAGTGAGGATGGCCAGGGCATACTCGATGCGTGAAAGCACAAGTCCTTGGAACAGAAGTAATAGCAGTCTTTGCTCGATATTGGCACTCGCCATGACTCTCATTGCTGCCAAACCTTTTCGAGCCTTCGTTATGACATAATCGACATGATCTCTGAAGGACAGGCTACGATCAAGCCTCAAGCCAAGATATGTCATTGACTGGGTTCTACTCAGAATGCTCCCATCCATTCTTACTGCCGGCAGGTCTGTTTTCACAATATGGTTGTTTAGTGAGAACCATGTAACCGTTGCCTTTGCAGGGTTGACAAGGGCATCGGCATCAGCACACCATGAGGAAATTCGATCTAGTTGCCCTGCATATAGTTGGCAACCGCCTGTCTATCTCGACCCTGTCGATACACGAGGATGTCGTCAACGAATGATAGAGTCCTACCCCTCCCATCCAACTGTTGTTCATCGATCGGCACCGTATACACGTTGAAAAGTACTGGTGACAGTGGTGAACCCTGCGGCAATCCTGGACATATCGTTATCGGCTCAGAAGACCAACTCCCGCATCTTAGCACCACCTTCCTTTGGAGTAGAACTGCAGCTATCCATCGTACAAGGTGAGGGTGCACTTTCAGTCTGAGGAGGGTTTGCATCAAGTGCTCGAAAGATACTCTGTTATATGCGTCCTCTAAGTCTATGGCGGCCGCACATGTCTCTTCTCTGACCTGAAATCCTTCGTAAACATCTTGAGCAAAGACCGCCGCATTCAGCCATGACTCTTTGTTGCGTCTGTATCCTCCAAGTGTGGGCGGGAAGCAGCCGAGCTGTTCCAAGTCCCAAGCAAGTCTGTGTGCTACAATTTTCTCCAGTAGCTTGCCAACAGTATTCTGCATCGTAATGATTCTGTAGCCGCTTATCTTGGAATGGTCTTTGTTCGGTTTTGGCAGCGGCAGCAGGTAGCTGTGTAGCCATTCTTCTTTGATCTGACCCCTCTGGATACTGGTGTTGAATTCTCTGGCCAGTTCTTCCATGTCATCATCTGATATCACCATTAGGTCACCATATCGGATGCCGTCTGGGCCTGGGGCGGTGTTAGGTGATTTCTTGAGCATCGCACGCAATATGTCAACTGTGATCGTCCATTCTTCGTCTGTCCCGACCCCCTTGCACAACTGAGAGAGTGTTGTTGTGGTCCTCTGTCTGGCGGGCTCGTCTTTCTGGTCCACTGCTATAAATATCATTCAACATTTTGGTTAATATATCTACTCCAAATTCTCCCATTACTTCTAATTCTTCTATTGTGATTCCATCTGGCCCAGCTGTTTTTTTCTTTCTTTATATGCTTGATAGAGTCATCAACTTCTTCTTTTAGAATAGGTGGACCTTTTAAGTTACTTTCTTCTGTTAATTCTGCCCTTTCTCCATCATATAAGTATCTCATATACTCATTCCACCTCGTCATTAAAGCATCTTCCTCCAATAATATATTTCCTGTTTTTGATTTTAAACAACCCGTATTAATTCTTATATTTCTTCCTTTAATCTTATTGATTTGTTTGTGCATATTTTTTGTATCTTTAATATAATTTAATTCAATTTTCTTGCACTGTTCATTTAACCAACTTTATTTTGCCTTCACACAATTATTTCTTATTTCTTTATTTATCTCACTATATGCATGCTTATCATTTTTACTCTGTTTTCTTTTGGCCATCAACTTTAATATTTCGTCTGTCATCCATTTTTTCTTAGCCTTTTGGCTTCTCTCCTGTAATATTTCTTTACTCGTTTGATGAATGGAATCCCTTAACATTTCCCATTGTTCGATTTTATTCTGTATTGCTGCATTATACCTATTTTTCACAATCACTCTGTATTGTTCTTGAATTTCTTTATCTACCTTCAAAACCTCTTGTTTAAGTCTCATGTTCCTAACCACTGTGTTTTTGTTATACCACATAGTGGCACATGATCACTGTTACAGTCAGCACCCGACATTGTATTTACATTCATTAACGCATTTCGAAACCTTTTATAAATAAGTATGTAATCAATATGGAAGAACGAAGTACCACAATGTAATATACAAGTAAATGGGAATATTCTTCAGCAGGTGAATCGGTTCAATTATCTCGGAACAGTCATAACATCTGATGGCAGATGCCTTGAAGAGATTAGAACAAGAATCGCCATTGCGAAGGTAGCCTTTAGCAAGATGAAAAACATTCTGACCAATAAAATGATGTCAATTGAAACGAGAAAAAGAGTGTTGAGGGGATACATAGAGCCTGTTCTTTTGTATGGATGTGAAACTTGGACAATGTGCAGTCAAGCTGAAAAACATCTGATGGCTGCAGAAATGTGGTTTCTGAGGAAAATGCAAAGAATACCATGGACAGATAGAAAAACCAATGACCAAGTACTACAAGAGACAAATGAAAATCGTAGATTGATTAGAGAAATTAGACGTAGACAGTCAACATTTTTTGGACATGTTATGAGAAGAAATGGACTGGAGAACTTGGTGACAGCTGGCAAGATCGAGGGGAACAGACCAAGAGGAAGACCGAGAGGAAAATACCTGGATGGCTTGGCCACATGGCATGGACGAGACAGGAACACTGAGCTGATCCACGACTCTGGTGATCGAGTGAAATGGCGAATCATGACGGCCCACGCTTTCCGGCATGGCACATGATTGATTGATTGAATCAATATGGTTGAGTATTTTCCTATTAGGGCTTTTCCATGTGTAAAATCGTTTTTGACGATGTTTAAACCAGGTGTTTCCAATTATCGTATCATTGATATTTTCCCATTTTATTAGTTGTTCTCCTCGTTCATTTTTTTTAACATAAACCATAATTCCCAACTACATCCGCCATTTTTCCTTTTCCTTCTTTTGCATTAAAATCACTTAGTATTATTTTTATATCTTGTGATTTAATTTGAGATATTGCCATGTCTAATTCATCGTAAAAATGTTGTATTTATTCATCACAACTGCTTGTTGTTGGTGCGTATACTTGTAAAATATTTATATCTGTTGGCTTGCCTTTCAATGTGACCATAATAATTCTGTCTGATATACACCAGTAACCATTAATTCATTTGGCTGTTTATTTATCAAATATTAGCCCTACTCCTTTTTCATGTGTATCCCCTCCAGAATAAATTATTGTGTGTTTTTCGTTTATAATTTTGCCTGATCCCTTTCATCTCATCTCACTTACACCCAGAATATTCAATTTCATACTTTCCATTTCACTTATAACATTGTGCAACTTTCCAAGCTCAATTAACTTTCTAACATTCCATGTACCTATTTTTAACTTATTTGTTTTAATTAAGATGATGCCTTCAGTCTGTGGAAGACGATTTGGTGGCACTCGTGGCACGTGAGTGTCCCGACCGGACGAGGATGTCCTAAAACAGTCATTGACGTCGTTTACTGACATTGAAGTGTGTTTAGCCATGACGGAGGGAATTGCAGAGTCCATGGGAATATCGATACATGAGGCCCATAATCGGGCACTCTCACGATGTTTATACTTCAATTTGACACCGCAAGGTACAAGAGGAACATGATGAGATGAGATGAGATTAACTTTTAATTTTAACAGTGTCCCTCGCCATCAGGCGAATTTACTCTGACTTCAGAGGTACTTCTAACTTACACCTCCATGTCAAGGATGATTTATAATTACTACATTCATATACACATTGCGACTGGCAAGAGAAGGTCAACCAGAGAGACGAATGGAGACGGATTGTATCTGCAGCAAAGAACCTCAATGGCTCGGAACGCTGAAGAAGAAGAAGAATATACACATTGTATACGTGTAGATCTGTCTTTCGGCTAGAATGCATATTGATAGAGTATTGCATTTCCGAAGGTGTATTATTGCTCTCCTCTCTCCTGCTATGGAGAGGCAATAACTCCATCCCTGGTCTTAATCGGTCTCGTAATCAAAGACAGAGGCAAGTGTTACGGGTTATAAGTCTTTGTCAATTGGAGTAGGCATGGGGCGCCGCACGTTGCCTCTGACGGTGGGAGACAGCTACAGGTGTCACTGATCAGCGGGGCTGCCCCCGGCCTATAGGGGGCTGATCCGCCACAGCCTGCCTGCTTCAATGGATGCTTGGGGCTAGGACAAAATCTGAATCGCAGGCTGTAAAACCAATGCACTAGGTACTAATAACAAGAAAAAAATATAGAAACCTCAAGCTACGGCTTGCAACCTGGAACGTGAGAACCATGTGTCCATGATTTTCCACTGACTTGACCAATATTAATGATGTGAGAAAAACGGCTAACTAACTAACTCAATCGTCTTAACATTGATATTGCTGGGCTGCAGGAGATACGTCTAGCTGAGGAAGGGTCACTCATGGAAAATGATTATACCTTTTTGGGATTGGTAGATGGCAGGTAGAAAAAAGGCATCACGGTGTGGACTTTGCAGTAAAGAATTCGCTACTGGGAATGATTGAAATTCCAGCAGGAGGTAATGAAAGACTATTATCCCTGCGCTTGGCAACCTCTTGTGGTTTTGCCACCATTATTACTGCATATGCACCGACACTCGATTCCTCTGATGATGTGAAGGATTTGTTCTATGAGGAGTTAGACTCCGTGATCAAGGCAGTTCCAAAACCCGATTACATTTATCACTGGCATCTTGCCGTCTTGACAGACGATAGTGTGTGCTTCAAAAAGGCATAATAACCTTTACCCATGGCGGTAGCGAATGTGATTGATAAGGCTAATTCGCGCTGTAAATATTCGCTCACAGTGGGTGCATGTGAACTCGTGGTCATTTCCACCATCATGCACCATCGTACGTCTCACACGCTCGGTGTGTGACTTATCTGCAATAATTTTCTTTTTTGTCTTTATTCCATTTCTGATGTTTGCCCTCTTTGCAACACGTTCAGCGGCGACTTGCTCCCAATGTGCATTATCAATGCCTGTATCAATCATGTCCCGCTTACACACATCTTTGTATCGTAGTAGAGGCCGACCCTGAGATCACTTACCCATCTGTAATTCACCAAAAAAGATGTCCTTTGGTATTCTACCATCATCCATCCTCATAAGATGTCTTATCCATCTAAGTCTACGAAGACCGAGCAAGAAATAAACTGTCACACAACCTGATCTTTCCAATACTTCAGTATCTGTGATTTTGTCTTGCCACTTAATACCAAGAATTCTTCGCAGACACCGCATTTGAAAGCTGTTTAAACGTTTCTCTTGGTGTGAGTAAGTTGTCCAGGTTTCACTGCCGTAAAGAAGAGTACTAAGGACACAGGCTTGATAGACAAGGACTTTTGTTTTGGCAGTAAGCTTCCTTTTCTCCCAGACTCTGTTTCTTAACCTGTTCATTGTTGTTGCTGCCTTACCAATCCGGATGTTGATTTCCTGATCTAGGGATAATTTGCTATTTATCACTGATCCTAGTTATGTAAACTGGTATACCATTTCTAGTTCGGCGTCGTCAGTAAAGATTGATGGTACCCCATGTGCACCTTGTAACATAATATGTGTCTTCTTTTTGCTAATTGTTAAACCAAATTCAGAACAGGCATTGGAGAATGCAGATAGTAGACATTGTTCTTCTTCTTTAGAGTGCGCCGTAACTGCAGCATCTTTTGAAAAAAGCAACTCTCTTATCAGTACCCTCCTAATTTTGGTCTTGGCCTTAAATCTCTGAGCATTGTAGAGGCCGCCATCTGAGCGTGAGTGAATGTATATACCACCATCCTGATCACGAAAAGCATATTTCAGTAGAAGTGAAAAGTATATTTCAAAGAGGGTGGGAACTAGTAGGAACAGAATGAAAGAGATTGCAGACTAGTACAGTGAGCAAAAGAGCAAGATTTGAATATTGGAAACACCTGGATTCAACAGTACCCAAGGAGATTATGGACATGGAGGAGTCCTGATCTTAAGATTAGAAATCAGATTGATTACATCCTCATCAACAGAAATTTCGAAATGCCTTAAAAGTCGCAAAAACTATACCAAGCACAGACTGCTACAGCGACCACGGGCACGTAATAAGTCGTTCATGTTGTACTCTATCAACAGCTTTTCTGGTGCCGCTGTTTTTGCGGAACCCACATTGTTCTTCAGCTACTTCCTCATCTATTTTATGTTGAATTCTTTCATGTATGACCTTGAGTAGTATCTTAGTTATGTGGCTCATTAAGCTAATAGTTCTGTAATCCTCACACGCAACAGCTCTTGGCTTCTTCCGTATTGTGATGAAAATTGATGTTTTCAAGTTCTTGGGGATGTACCCAGTGTTATATATATCATTACATAATTCTGTGATAGTTTCAATGCCAAAGCTGGATAAGGATTTGATCATCTCTGTTGTTATCTTGTCAGGACCTGAAGCATTTCCTTCTTTCATCTTTTTAATAGCCTTTTCTACTTCAGCCGTTAATAATTTTGGTCCATCTTGAGTATTATACAATGCTGGTCTATTGACCCTGTTGTCCCAGAATAAATCTTCTGTGTACTCTGTCCATCTTCTTAGTATGTCAGTGTTATTAATTATAATTTCTCCATTGTTTCCTCTGATACAACCGTTACTTGTTATATTATTTTTCTTCTTTGTAAATCTTTTTATATGTTCATGTAATTCTTTCGAGTTGTGTTTTATTTCCAGATCCTCCATTTCTTTGCAGTGTTTCTGCAGCCATTCTTCTTTGGCAATTCTGCATATGTGACGTATTTCTCTATCTATTACTATATACTCTGTAGTGTTCTTTGCTTTATTTCTTTGAGACATTTTACTCAATATTTCATCGGTTATCCATAATTGTTTTTTCTTATTAATTTTCACTGGCAAGGTGGTATTTGCAGTCTGAATTCTGGTTTTTATACTTTCCCATTTTGTATTAATTTTATCCTCGGGATTTTCACGTCATTATTGTTCCATACTTTCAATGATTAGCCAATCATATCTATTTTTGTTGTGTTTACTTCAACCAGGTATAGTTGACTTATTTCTGGTTGTTTCAATGCCGATATATCACCTTAAGGTGTCTTTGATTTTCTTATTCCTGAGTTTTTAAGTTTTATTTGTAATTTTAATACTACAGGAACATGGTTTGAGTTGATATCAGCACCAGGGTATGTTTTAGCATTTTTAACATTGTTTTTAAATCTATTTCTAATCATAATGTAGTCAGTTTGGTTTCTTGTTCCATCTCCAGGGCTTTTCCATGTATACAGTTTCCTATGGTTATGTTGAAAGAATGTGTTGCAAACAATAAGATTGTTTTCCTCACAGAACTGTATCAGCCGGTCTCCTATGTCGTTTCTCTTTCCCATACCATATTGCCCTATCTGCTTATATTTATGTTTTCCGACTTTTGCGTTCATGTCTCCCATGACAATTAGGACCTCTGATGATTTTACAACTTTCAGTGTTTGTTGTAGGTCTTCATAGTATTCTTCTAGTTGTTCATCACTATAATCAGTTGTCGGAGCATATGTCTGAAGAATTACTATGTTGAATGGTCTTGCCTTAATTTTTAGAAGTATCATCCTATCTTTATGAGTCCAGAATCCACTAATAGTTTTCTCTAAATTTCGTTTTACTAAAATTCCTACTCCTCTCTCGTGATGATCTCCTCCTGAATTAATGAATACGTAATCTTTCCTCTAAATATAACTTGTATCTGTCCATCTTGTTTCAGATACGCCTAAGATATCAAAATTCATGTTTTTGCCTCTGCAATAAGGTAATCAAACTTACCTGCTTGATATAAGGTGCATACGTTCCGCGTACCAATTCTCAGACTACTCCTTCTACTTTTCAGGTAGGTATTGTCATAATGCACCCTTTCAAAAGAATTTGGGATGCAGTCGTCATTATGCACTTCCTTATTCACTATAGGCGTTTTCTCTTCCCTGTGAATATTTACAACAGGCTCATCTCCAGGGGGCCAAGAATTACCTGTATCGCATTTTTCTTGTTCTTGAATTATCATTGCTGTCTTTGGAATATTACATGGTGAGGTCCCAATCTCTTCCACGATGGCCAGCTATGTTCACTATCTCCTTTACTGAGTGCTAAATTAGCGCTATATGCGTGGAGTCAAGATTGTCCGTTAATATCCTTTATCAGTTGTTCACTATAATTCAGAGGAGAAGAACAGTCTATTTGTCTAAGTTAAAACAAAGTATAAGCTATTCTTGGAAAGAAGAACTGACCTGTTCCATTTAGAAAAAGTGTTCTGTTAGTGGAGTAAGCCTATAATCATTATCCCAAGTGACTGTTCAAAGATATACACTCTGTTTAATGTGAATGAAAGTGGTGTCATTTAATGTATGTCCTCCTAGGTCAACTGTCCGTTAGGCTGTGTTGAGAAATGGCTAGTGGCTGTTCAAAATTCGGTTCTTGTAGTTTTCTTGTGCTTTTTAAGATCCTAAAGTTTATGGTCCTCCTGACATGGTCGGTGCTCTGACAACCATATACTTCTGCTAAGACCACATTTCTTGGATTTTTGCCCTCTTCGTATGATGGACCATATGTCTAACAAACTCCTAAACTTACATACGTATGGAGGTTGACAATTTTTCGCTGCTCTTCTCCCTGACAGCAGCCTGTTTCATCAGCTGTTATTTTATCTGAACGTATGTGTAATGCAAACGAGAAAAATGACCCTCGAAATAAAAATTTACACCTGCACCCCTGTCATCGGTGACAGTGTTTAGGAATAAAATTAACAGATAAATGTGGTTCCCTTCCAAAAATCAATTAATGAGGAGAAACCCCTGTCATTGTGTGAGGCATTGAATTAAACACATGCAACACCACAGCTAAACTTGTCGTGGTGGGGGAGCTTGAGTTTCTCAATGACCCCGAGAGCTATGCCGGCGGTAGCGTAGCTACCAGCAGGGCCTCCCAAGCCTGACAGGTCAAAGGGTAGAGAACAGACAAAGAGAAACACCCTGGTCCTCCAGGTTGGGGGTTGAAGCGTGGGGTTAACACCCCCACGTTTGTAAAAACCTTTCTTTGTTACGAAACAAATACATGAGCCTCGATATCGGACTGACTTATCTGGACAACGACCCTGGAACGTTAAAGGACTTTTGAGATTTGGAACATGGAATGTGCGGACACTATATCGAGCTGGGGCGGCCGAAGAACTAACCCGGGAGCTGGTTGAATATCAAATGGATATAACAGCAATTCAAGAAATAAGGTGGCCAGGAGAGGGTACTTTAGAGCAAAATGGAATGATTATATTATATGGAGGAAACACCCAAAATAAACATGAATTAGGAACAGGATTTGTCATCAAAAAAGAGTTATGGGGGAATGTTTTAAACTTTAAAGCTTTTAATGACAGGGTTAGTAAATTACGAATAAAAGGTAAATGGAAAAATATAACGATGATTAATGTACATGCACCTACTGAAGAGAAAGAAGATGATATTAAAGAAGACTTTTATAATGATCTGGAAGATGTCATAGAAGAAACCCCCAAACAGGACATCCTGATTGTGCTGGGAGACTTCAATGCAAAAATAGGTAGAGAGCAAACTACTAAAAAAGTGGCCGGTATGGAAAGCCTACATACAACTTCAAATGATAATGGATGGAGAGTCATCAACCTGGCAGAAGCCAAAGGACTGCAGATTAGCAGTACCAGACTACAAAGAAAGGATATACACAAACAAACTTGGAAATCATGTGACAAGAGAACCTATAATCAAATAGATCACATTTTAATTAACAACAGAAATGCATCAAACATACAGCAAGTCAGAAGTTATAGAGGAGCTGAGTGCCACAGTGACCACTTCCTCGTTGGAGCAAAATTTAAAATGAAACTTAAGAGAGCTTTCTATGCTAAATTACAAAGATTACACCCAACATATAACAGAGAAAAACTACAAGACATTACAGTCAAAGAGAAATTTACAGATGAAATAAAATGTAAACTTGAAACTCTGCAAAACCTTTCGGAGGAAAGCGTTGACCAAACTTGGTTGAACATCAAGAATACAATTCAATCTACCGCAGAAGAATGTCTCGGTGTGTTAACCACGCATAGAAAGAACAGATGGTTCAATCAAAAATGTGAATAAGCAGTCATTAGGAAGAAGAATGCCAGACATGTATGGTTAAATGACATCAATAACATCCAAAAGGAAGAGCATTATAGAAATGAATGTAAAGAGGCTACAAAAATAGTCAGACAGCAGAAGCGAGAATATATGAGTAATATAATCAAAGATATGGAAACTAATCACCAGAAAAATGAATCCAGAAAATTTTTTAAAGAACTGAAGTCAATGAAACGAGGGCACCAACAAAACACATATGGTTTAAAAGACAAAAATGGGAATATGATAAATACCAATGAGGAAATGTGCAACACATGGAAATAATATTTTATTGAATTACTAAATTGTGAAGCTCCAAGTAACATTTTCCCACAGGAAGAGGTTCTAACATGCGAACCACAAATTGAAGAACCTACATTTGAAGAAATCCTATATGTAATCACACGACTTAAAAACAATAAGGCACCTGGGACTGATGGAATTGCTGCTGAATTTATAAAGGCAGGTAGCCATGCATTACATCTAAAGCTATACGAACTAATAATAAAAATCTGGAGGACAGAAGAATTACCCCATGACTGGAAAGAGTCATTATTGATACATATCTTTAAGAAAGGAGACAAGTTCCAATGTGGAAATTATAGAGGAATATCACTACTGTCCACAAGCTATAAGATACTATCCGCAGTGTTACTAAATAGACTAAAACCATATTCAGAAGACATATTAGGTGACTACCTGGCGGGTTTTAGACAAAACAGATCAACAATAGATCAGATATTTATCTTACGACAAATAGCCGAGAAACATTGGGAATATAAAAGAGATCTCCATAACATTTTTGTGGATTTTAAAAAGGCTTATGATAGTGTCCATAAGAATAGTCTATGGAATGATATGCAGGAATTTGGAATACCAAGGAAGTTAATCAATATGACCAGACTATGCATGGAAGATACTTATAATATAGTAACATATAAAGGCAGGAAATCAGACCCCTTCCAAATAACATCTGGCTTGAAACAGGGTGATGCACTATCGCCGCTAGTCTTCAATCTGGCTCTAGAGAAAGTTGTAAGGAAGGTAAAGGAGGAATGTGATATTGGAGGAACATCCAAGCTGCTTGGTTATGCAGATGATATAGATATTATAGGGCAAAGTGAACAAAAGACATATTGGAAATATTGACTCACTTAAAGGAAAAAGCCCAACAGATGGGGCTGGTTATCAACCAAGATAAGACAAAATATATGGTAATTTCAAGAGACGGAATGGCTAAAAACTCTGGCCACATACAAATAGATAATATGACCATTAAAAGAACGGAAACATACAAATACCTAGGTACAATCTTCAACTTCTCCAACATCATAAGGGAAGAAATACAAACTAGAATCAACTCTGGAAATAATATATACTATGCACTACAACATCTACTAAAATCAAAGGCGCTATCTCGTAACACCAAATTCACAATATACAAAACACTGATCAGACCAGTTGTGCTGTATGGCTCTGAACCTGAAGTACAACGAAAGGAGACGAAGCCTTGTTACAAACCTTTGAGAACAAAATAAATTTTAAGACGCATCTTTGGACCCATTAGGGATACACATAGTGGAGAGTGAAAAAGAAGAAGTAACAAAGACATTTATGATCTGTTTAATTCCCTGCTAATCACTGGTATCATGACAGCTAATAGACTACAATGGCTGGGGCATATAGAAAGAATGGAAGATAATAGGGAAACAAAACTCGCTTACACTCAGGAAATAAATGACCGTAGACCCCGAGGTAGACCAAGAAGATGGTGGAGAGATAATACATGTACAGACCTACAAGCACTTGGAATCAACAACTGGCAAGAGAAGGTCCACCAGAGAGACGAATGGAGACGGATTGTATTTGCAGCAAAGAACCTCAATGGCTCGGAAAAGTGAAGAAGAAGAAGAAGAAGAACACCACAGCTAGACAATCATATCCTCTTTTCTTTTCCTAAGCTTCGAGCGGCCGAAGAATATCACATAAAGTTTATTAAACCTCCCACGCTGGCCGTTTTCTTTCGAGTTATATGTAGTTGTGTGACTCATTTCGATGCGATAGGTTTTACACAACTTTGATGTCACGGCACATGTAAAACTGGTGCCCTGGTCAGAGAGCAACCTTTGTGGCACGCTCATGTTTAGAATACCTATGTTCAAGCAATACTCTTGCTACTGTCGAAACTTGCTGATCCCTTGTAGGGACAGCAATGGTAAACTTTGTAAAATAACTAAGACATTTTATCAACCATTCGTATCTTTCTCAAGCAATGTAAAATCTATCACTATACCTTTTGCTGGTCTCGAAATTCACATATTAACTGTGGCTGTTCGCTTTACATATGCGGTGGCATGCTACATTGTCTCGGTTGCATCTTTTACAGAATTTATCTACGTCTTCCGGTGATACCCTCCCAAAATATCTGCTTTTTCAAAATCTGCAGCATTAAATTCTACCTTGTTGACCAAATACTGTGCACTGATTCTAGTATTCTCGAACGTAAGGTTTATGGTTTTACTAGTTTCGTTTCTGCCCCACCTGTCCCTCGGACTTTTCTGTATAACATGTCATTGACAAGACATAGTTTCTTGCGTTGCCTCGACAATTGCTTTGTTTAGCTTGGCAGTCGTCTCATTGATGCAATTTGCCAATGCAGTTTTTTGCTGCACAACACAAACGTATTTCACATATTTCATATGTATATCATTATGTTGTAATTCTACCATCTCCTCTGTTGAGTAAGAGGGTAATGTGTTAGTGGGAATAACATTAAAACCATCTTCTCGTCTATCAGCTTCCATCATCCCAACTCTTCCTGTGACATTGACATTGTTTTCATCAATACATCTATTGCAAAATAATCATCAGATCCCACTAAACCCATTGCTGGAGGGATGCGTGTTGCAATAGCATTGCTAGTGGCGATTTCACCTTCTCCCTCTTCACATACCTCTGGTGCACCCAAACGATAGCGAGTTAAATAGTCTACATTAACACTGACTCGCCGAGGCTTGTACTTTATCATATAATTAAACATTAACATCTGTGCAATACATCTTTGCTTGGTTGCCCCATGTTCTGTAGTATGCCGCATGGTTAGATTCATTTTACCTGGGACACCGCCAACTGTGTATATCAGAGATATCCATTCGATTTCTTTGTCATTGCTGACGTCAGGCTCAGAAGTTCAAGTTTCGAACTACGTTTTGCACTTCGCCCGGAGGGACACAGAGTACGGCTAGTGTAAGCTAGTACTCTCTTTCTGCCGTTCTGGATCTGTGAGATCACTGACCCATGTTTAGGGTATGAGACGTCACATTCGTCTAAAAAGGGAAGATTGAAGCCGGGGAAGCCTAACAGTAGTGTTCAAGTTAGAGCTTCTTTAAGTTAGCTGAAGGCCTTATCGCATTCTGAAGACTAAAGGTGTCCGAGGAGCACACTTCCTCTTCATAGCCTGATCTGTCAGTTGTTGATTAAGTTGAGCTACAAGTTCATGGAGTATTCTGGCTATTGTGGCAAATGTGGACCCGAACCTGAGATAATAGCTAAGAATGCACGTAACTCGAACTGCGTTTTAGGCATCGGTGATTGTTGAACTGCTAGCACCTTATTTTCAACAGTCCCTATGCCTTCAACTGACACGGTATCGTCTAGAAACTGTACTTTCTTCTTGCAGAAGTTACAATTAGCAGAATTCAGCTTCAAACCTATCATTTGTACTCTCTTGAATATAGCTTCCAGCTTAACCATATGTTCATTAAATCACCGGAGAATACGGGAATGTTATCTAAATAAACCAGCCTTAACTTTAACACCATGTCGTGCGTAGAGTACTATCTTAGATGCTGATATGTACTGGCTGAATTAGCTAGACCCATTGGCATACGAATGTACTTGTAGAAGCCAAAGGGAGTTGTGAATGCTGTTTTCTCATGGTCTTCTGGCTTCATGGCTACCTGGTAATAGCCACTTGCTAAGTCTAATGTAGAGAGCACCATTGTTCCTCCAAGTGCATCTAGGTATTCTCCCAACCTTGAAAGTTGGTAAGCATCCTTCTTAGTCTTTATACTTGGGGCCCTGAAGTCTACACGGTCAGTTTTTCGTATTTCTTACTAGGCTCTGCAACTTTCCTTTATTATCTGCTTTTTTAACATTCCTTGAAGGTGGTCTCTAGTTTCTTGATAGAAAGAAGTGTCCTCCTGCTTAATAGCAGCGTCTTCGGTTAGACGTATGTTATTGTTAACGCTGTAAACCCAATGTCATTGTCGTCTTTGGCGAAGGGTCTGTGATACCTTGCTAAGGGTTCCTCAAGCTGCTCTAAGTTTTCCGTCTTTCTCACTAGTACCACTGGGGAAGCACATGGACTACATCGTTCCATTATTATCTACTTTTCTAATAGTCACTCCACTCAAAATGACTTAAATCAGTGGGGGAATAATTAGTCTCTTTTCCACCATGTCCGATCTAGTAGAAATTGTTAGTTCTTGGGCTCATACAGTTGGGTTAAGTTGAACTAAGAAAAGACAAATGTCTCCTGTTCTTCCCTCTCAGTTTTGATATTCTTACAGGACCCCTACTGATCCCCCTGCAATCTTATTCTTTCCACATACTGTGTCTTGTCAAGTTGACTGTGACGTCGGACATGTCCCCGACTTGGATAACAGTGTATTAGATAACAACGGCATATTTCACTGTATTAGGTAATAAGGACACATTTACAATGTAGTAGGTAGCATGGACACATTTACAATGTAGTAGGTAACAAGGACACATGTACAATGTATTAGGTAAAATAGAAACATTTACAATGTAGTAGGTAACAAGGACACATTTACAATGTGTTAGGTAACAAGGACACATTTACAATGTGTTAGGTAACATAGAAACATTTACAATGTAGTAGGTAACATGGACACATTTACAATGTAATAGGTAACATGGGCACATTTACAATGTAGTAGGTAACAGAAACATTTACAATTTAGTAGGTAACATGGACACATATACAATGTATTAGGTACCATAGAAACATGTACATTGTATGCAACAGGGACATATTAAGAATCTATGTACTTGCAGATAAAGTGGGAGGTGGTGGAGGTGGAAGACAAAGGGAATAGGAGGAGGAAGAGGAGGAGGAGAAGGAGAAAGGAAACAGTTAAAACAAAATTAAGAGGAAGATGAAGAGGGGGAATAGGAAAAGAAGTAGTATGTGGAGTAGGTATATTTTGTAAATGATTACTCAAATAACAACAATGTAGAAGTATAGTTATGCATACTATTTGATATATTTGCCGACAGTATAAAACAATCGTAAATGTATGTACAAATTACCCAAGCAATAGGTATAATATGAAGCAAATAAAATGCACGAACCTAGTGTACATAAATGTACACACAGAAATAAAGTAAATTGTTATACATGCAGTTGTGACAGAGTTCTTGTTTTCTATGCTGTAAAAGTAATCCATTATTGACATATACGTTTTGACATCTGTCACAGTAAATCAGGTATGCCTCTTCTACGATACAAAGATGTGTGTAAGCGGGACATGATTGATACAGGTATTGATAATGCACACTGGGAGCAAGTCGCCGCTGAACGTGTTGCATAGAGGTCAACTATCAGAAATGGAATAAAGACAAAAGGAGAAAATTATTGCAGAAAAGTCACACACCAAGCGTTTGAGACGTAAGATGGTGCATGATGGTGGAAATGACAACGTGTTCACATCCACCCACTGTAAACGGACATTTACAGCGCAAATTGGCCTTATCAGTCACATTCGCTACCGCCATAGGTAAAAGTTATTATGCCTTTTTAAAGCGCAAACTATCGTCTGTCAAGACGGCAAGGTGTCAATGCAATGTAAAACAGTAAATCATTATTAAATGGTATTGTTTGTTATGCTGTCAAGCTAAAGCATTAATAATTAATATCATGTATGGTATGATCTTCGAGTAACTCATTATTGATGTATGATGTCTTTATTCCAGTTTTTTATCTTTGCCCTCGATGCAGCACGAACATTGACGACTTGCTCCCAAAGTGAGTTATCAAACCCTGCAACAATCGCGTCCCACTTACACACATCTTTGTAAGGTAGCGAGTCCGACCCCGACACCTCTTACACATCTGTAAATCAACTTTTGGAAGGCAAACTCAGTCCGCACAAAATGTACGTCCAAAAGACAACACAATTTATGTGGTCACCAAAACATAAGTAAATAGGTAGTGCAAATGTCCAATTGCATGCAATGGAGCATATTTGTAAATGCAAATATAGTAGGTATATTGTTCATGAAATCAAATATACTAAATTGTTTTTTAAAACTGTAACTATATAAAGAATTACGTGTTATCATACTCTGTTCAATGTTGAGTATTGGCATATCTTATCATCTTCACAAAATTATTTTTCGCAATGCTTGGATGCGTGTGCATGTGTTTATATACACGTGACTACCTGTCTGTCTCTCTGTCTGTTTACCTGTCTAGCTGCGTGTCAGGTCTGTGTTCTTGTCTGTCTGTTTACCTGTCTGTCTCTCTTCTTGTTTCTCTATCTATCTACTTACCTGTCTGTCTGTCTGTCTGTCTGTCTGTCTGTCTGTCTGTCTGTCTGTCTGTCTGTTTGTCTGTCTGTCTGTCTGTCCGTCCCTCCGTCCGTCTGTCTGTCTGTCTGTCTGTCTGTCTGTCTGTCTGTCTGTCAACCTGTATGTCAACCTGTATGTATGTTGGTCGGTTGGTATGTTTGTCTATGTGTCTATCTGTCTGTCTGCCGGCCCCTCTACCTGTATGTCTACCTCTGTGTATATATGTGTGCCTGTCTGTCTGTCTACCTATCTGTCTACCTGCCAGTCTGCCTGTCGGTCGATCGTCCTGTCTGTCTGCCTACGTGTACGTCTGTATGTATGCGTGGCTGTCTGGCTGTTTGTCTATCTGTTTGTCTGTCTACCTGTCTGTCTACCTATATGTCTGTCTTGTCAGGTACGCACGAATGTACATGAAAGTAAAACTGAAAGTGCCAGTTTATTTCTCGGCACAAGCAGTTCCTTGGCTGCGTTCAGGCTGGCAATTGCGTTATCTTTAATCTCATCCAATTCCTGCACTTGCGCAGCCCAATAATGCAAATTATCGTTGAAAGGTGGAACTACTCTGGATACCAGCTGTCTGGTGTTGTGGATACCTCTGGGCTAGCTGCAACACACCTGTCGATGTAAGCATACCCAGGGTGGTAGATCTCCCAGGTGTATAAGAGGGTGTCGTTGCTTGAAGCAACATCACCTGAAGGTTGGTGGACTATTTGGACTGTTGTTGCTAGCTCTTGTGAAATTTCAATCTGTAGATGTATGGAGTTATGCATATTTGAGAGCAAAGAATATATTTACGTCCAATAGAACAGAAAATGGTTAAGGTAGGCAGACCAATATCGGTAGGTTAGATATAACAGGATATAGATAAGTTAAATAGAACAAGAAATAGACAGGTTAGATAGAACGGAATATTGGTTACCTGGGCAGACCAATATAGGGAGGTTAGATAGAACAGAATATGGGTAAAGTAGGCAGACCAATATAGATAGGTTAGATTAACAGGATGTAGAAAGACACAATAGATCAGGAAATAGATATGTTAGATAGAACAGAGTATAGATAGGTTAGAGAGAGCAGAATATAGGTAAGTTAGGTTGGATGGAACAGAATATCGGTTAGATAGGCAGACCAATATAGGTAGGTTAGGTGGACCAGAATATAGATACGTTACATGGAACAGAAAATGTGTAAGGCTGGAAGACCAATATAGGTAGATTAGATGGAACAGGATATAGATACGTTACATGGAACAGAAAATGTGTAAGGCTGGAAGACCAATATAATTAGGTTAGGTGGACCAGAATATAGATACGTTACATGGAACAGAAAATGTGTAAGGCTGGAAGACCAATATAGGTAGATTAGATGGAACAGGATATAGATACGTTACATGGAACAGAAAATGTGTAAGGCTGGAAGACCAATATAGGTAGGTTAGGTGGAACAGGATATAGATACGTTACATGGAACAGAAAATGTGTAAGGCTGGAAGACCAATATAGGTAGGTTAGATGGACTAGAATATAGATACGTTACATGGAACAGAAAATATGTAAGGCTGGAAGACCAATATAGGTAGGTTAGATAGAATAGGACATAGATTGGTTAGATACCACAGTATATGGGTAGGTTAGATAGAATAGGACATAGATTGGTTAGATACAACAGTATATGGGTAGGTTAGATATAAAAGGACATAGATTGGTTAGATACAACAATATATGGGTAGGTTAGATAGAATAAGACATAGATTGGCTAGATACAACAGTATATGGGTAGGTTAGATAGAATATTACAAAGATTGGTTAGATACAACAGTACATGTGTAGGTTAGATAGAATAGGCTGTAGATTTGTTAGATAAAACAGTATATATGGTTAGATAGAACAGGATATATTTAGGTTAGACAGAACAGGATAGGGTTAGGTAGATCATGATATAGATAGGTTAAATAGAACATAATATGTGTAGGTTAGGTAGAACAGGATATAGATAGGTTAAAATGGACAGGATAGTGGTAGTTTAGGCATCACATGACATTGGTAGGTTAGTTAGAAAAGGAAATTGAGAGGTTAGATATTATAGGATAGAGGTATGTTAAACAGAACAGAATATGGGTAGGTTATCTAGAACAGGATAGGAGTAGATTAGCTAGAACATGATACGGGCACGGTAAGCAGAACGATATCGGTAGAACAGATAGAACATAATTTAGATAGGTTAAATAGAACAGAATATAGATATATTACGCATAACATGATATAGATTCATTCATTCATTCATTCATTCATTCATTCATTCATTCATTCATTCATTCAATTATTCATTCATTCATTCATTAGCATGTCATTTGCAGAACCTCGCTCCCATAACAACCTTCCGGAAAAATTCTCTATCCTAAGCAAGATGACTCGAGTCGGACACACCTTTCTGGAGATATCCTTCACATCCTGCACCCATCTTTTCTTTGTCCTTCCTCTCCCTCTCTTTCCAGGCATATACCCCTCCATTATTGTTCTCTCTAAACTTTCATGACGTTTCAAATGACCAAAGCATTTCAGTTTTCTTTGTTTTATCGTCTTTAATAGCCAACCTTCTTCAATATTCAGCTCTTGAAGTATGGATGCATTTGTTCGTTTCTTTACCCAAGATATTCTTAGAACCCGTCTACAACATTTATATTCAATGGCATTTATGCGCTGCTCAGCTTGGTTAGTAAGTGTCCAGGTCTCTTAGGGGTATGTTGCAATTGGAAAGATGCATGCTCTTAAAAATCTGATGTGTGTAGTTCTATCTGTCCCACTCCATAATTTATTCATTTGTTTTAGTCTTTGAAGAGCAATTGACAGTCTTCGTTTAATTTCTTTTCTTGTGTCACCGTTGTTGGTAATCAATGACCCAAGATACTCGACATAACGACCATGACATAGATAGGTTAGATATAATAGAAAATGGGTACGGTGAGTAGAACAATATCGGTAGAACACATAGAACAGGATATAGATATGTTAGATAGAACATGATATAGATAGGTTAGATACAATAGGATATAAGTACGTTATGCAGAATAGAATATGGGCAGCTTAGACGGAAAAGATTATAGTTGGTTAGAAAGTAAATAATATAGTTAGGTTAGATAGAAAATGATGTAGTTAGGTTAGACAGAAAATAATATAGTTAGGTTAGATAAATAAGAAATTACAGTACAAATTCGATTAACCGTCACCGTCGGGACCAGGACGGTGACGGATAACAGAAATCTCTTCAAGCATGGACAATAACGTGATTTGACTGCGGCTTTGGGACGAAAATGAAAATAACATCTTTTAAAAATGAATAATACGTACATATTGTATTTAATTTTGCAACACTATCAATATCTCATCTCATCTCATCATGTTCATATTGCATCTTGCGGTGTCGAGGTGAAGTATAAACATCGTGAGAGTGCCCGATTATGGGCTTCATGTATCGATAGTCCCATGGACTCTGCTATTCCCTCCGTCCAACGTTTACGTGGTCGACCTCTTCCTCTGTTTCCATCTGGTCTGTACATCATTGCTTGGTGTGGTATGCTGTTGACAGGTAACCTACTTCCATGGCCAAACCATTTGACTTGCTGCTTTTTAATAAAATCTAGTGCTGCTTTAACCCCCACTTTAGTCCTGATTTCTTCATTTCTGATCTTATCTCTTCTTGATACGTTGAGTATTCTTCTCAGGAACCTCATTTCTGTTGTTTTGATTTTGATTTTCTCTTTTTCTGTCATTGTCCAGGTTTGGCATTGGTAGCACAGAGTTGGTACCAATATAAACTTCAATATGAGTAGCAATGATCAGAAATATATTGTACTACTATAAACCTACGTTACTTTAAAATAGTATGTCATCTCCTTCTGTGTCTTTGAGGCCCGAGCTTTCTGCGCGGCGATGATACGTATATTATGCAGAAGTAGAGTCTGTATGGCATTTTCCTCCTCTTTCTTTTCAAACCAGTATATGAACTTTGATAACATTGTGTCTGCTTCTGAGTGGCTAATTGTAGGTGTTTGGGTAATAACTGATCTATCATCGTTATCAATGTCTTCTTCTTCTTCAATGGCAGTCACACTAAAAATAATTTCATCATCTTTCAAAATCTCAAAGCCTCCCTCCATTTTGTCACATTCCAACCAATCTATTACGTCTTCTGGAGTAATGTTTTCACTGTTTAGTCCTACATTGTTGCACAGTTGCACAATGTCGTCAACACTAGCAGTCTCAGTTCCTTCAGTTTCGTCAATAGGTTCAGGCAAGAGTTTATTCCACCCATTCTTTAAAGATGTCTCTTTGTTTGTTGCTACTCACGCATTTTTTAAAGACGATGACGGATAACATAACATGGCGGTTAAACGAGTGACAGTTAATCGAAGTTTTACTTAATTATTTTAGATAGAACATAATATACATAGTGTGATAAGTATATAACTACGTTAGATAGAAAAGTATATAATTAGGTCGGATAGAATAGAATAGACTTAGACTGAAAATAATATATTTAGGTTAGACAGAAAAGAAAACAGTTAAGGGTAGATTAACACTATATCCGTAGGTCAAGTGCATATTAAATTGTTTGACATTTTTCCGTGGATATGAAGCCAAAGATAAAATAGTGCCATGTTTATCTGTGGATGTGAAACGAGTTAACGTAGTGCCACCCTTCTCCGTGTACATGAAACTACAGTTAAAGTAGTGCCATCCTTCTCCGTGTACATGAAACTACAGTTAATGTAGTGTCATGCTTCTCCGTGGATCACAGTTACTGTAGAGCCATCCTTCTCCGTGGATTTCAAGCGATAGTTAAAGTAGTGCCATGCTTCTCCGCGGATATGAAGCTCAATTAAAAGTAGTGCCATGTTTCTCTGTCGATGTGAAGCGACAGTTATGGCAGTGCGCATCTCGCCAGCTCCTGCGCTTGGAGAGGGGAAGAAATAGTCTGCAAATAAAGATAGATTGACAGACAGAGATATGGTTAAACGGACAGACAGACAGATAGACAGACATTAGGTAGGTATGTAAGCAGACAGGTAAGTAGTTAGAAAGTTAGGTAGGCAGGTAAGCAGATAGGTAGGTAGACAGGTAGTTAGGTTGGTACGTAGTTAGGTAGGTAGCTTGGAAGATAGATAGGTAGGTAGGGATGTAAGTATTTAGGTAGGTAGGTAGGTAGTTAGGTAGGTAGCTTGGTAGATAGGTAGGTAGGTAGGTAGGTAGGTAGGGATGTAAGTATTTAGGTAGGTAGGTAGGTAGGTAGGTAGGTTGGTAGGGACGCAGATGTGTCTGATAAAGTTTGGAGTACCTACCTCAAAACCTCTTTGGGATACTATTTCGTCTGCTTTGAAGGTAACGGTGAAATTACTATTCTCGGGAAGAATGTATTGGAACGTATACTCATTGAGCCATTCTCCACAGAACTTAGTTCCATGCACACAAAGATAATCCCAGACACAAGATATTTCGGATTCAACTTGAAAGTCCCTGGGTGCACAAAGGATGTGATGTTTAGTTAATTCAAGTTATCTACTTCATGGTGGAAAACAATTAATTCAAGTGAATTACTACCGCCAAAGCAGTTAATTCGAGGAAAGTACTTCATGGGGGAAAGCAGTTAATGCAAGCGACATACTTCATTGGGTACAGCAGCCAATTCAAGAGAAATACTTCATGGAGTGAAAGCAGTCACTTCAAGATAAATACTTCATAGGGGGAAAGCAGTTAATTCAAGAGAAATACTTCATGGGAGAAATGCAGTTAATTCAAGTGAAATACTTCACAATGTACAGCATAATTGTCGTTGGGGTTAGGAAAAGAGCTGATACCCGCTGCTTAGAACAAGTTTTATCACAAGGTTGTGCATCTTTAACAGTTAGTTAAGACGTACACATCGGAACCTTCCCTCGTCATTACTAGCGTGGAATCTATTGGAAACAGGTAATGTGATTGATAGAGACAATGAGTTATGTGTTGTTTTTTTTTTAACACATAAAATGGACGAATGTTTAAGTTAGCGGAAGCCACTGAAATTCAATTGGCAAAGCTAGCGTTGTATAAACAAAAAGGCATGATAGTCTAAAATGGTTACATGTATGTGTCGGCGCGTGTGTGTATACATGTGTATATGTGTATGTTGTATATAAATATATGTGTATACATATCTGCGTGCGCATGTATGTATGCGAATGTATATATGTCTTTGGCAATGTATTTGCATATGTATTCGTATATTTATTTATATATCGTTGTGCTTGAGCATGTTTGATGCTGTGCAATACCCATTCTTATATTGGCATACATGAAGCAATTTTTCGTTTATATCTTTCGTTTCATTTCCCCGTGCATACCGTTTCCCTAACTGATTCGATGCCGACCGCCAACCGATTGCCGAACAGTCTCAACTGTTTTGTCCCTTCGTTAATATATTGCCAAGATTTGTGCGGTCCGTTTGTTTCTTTCGTTTGCGATCCCTTGCTCAATTTTAATACTCTGAAACGAATTTTTACGCCGAAAGAAGGTCTTTCATTTACACAGGCCACGAGTAATCGACATTTGGTGGCTAAATCGTGTGGATTTGTTTACAAGTTGTGTTAAAAAAGCTGCAGTTACTCGTGGTTTTAGGAATTGCATGGGTCCTTGATTTTCGGCCTCATTTACATCAGATAAAAGTTTTAAACAATGTTAGATTGTAGTTATTATTATTTAAAGGAAATTTGGAGAACGATTCTAAACTGATAGCACACGTTAAATGTTGTTTTTTTTTTCGGTTAAAATGTATTATTTATGAATGTAAACAAACAAACTAACTCTTAGCCGCTAACCGTGAAGGTTTGTCATCATGTTGAATTAGCTGATGGGCCACACTTGTGCCCCTAAAGTTTGCTTTGCCTATCACAAAGTGTTTCACGTGCTCTAAAAGTACTGGAGAGTTTTGGTCAGAGACCATAACTTTATGAAGGGAAAATCCCAACTGCACCTCCCCGCGGTAGAGGATGGAAACACACTACGGTGTGGCTAACACAGCTCTGGGGACCGAGTATCCACCGGAATAAGTGGACAACTCTGCAGCTGAGCAGAGCAGGGCACTCACTTGTCCTTACAGTCGGAAATGGCTGTCAAAGGCAGAGGTAAAAAGACCACCATGTGAATGTGGAAGGCAAGGGGAAACCACCACATTATCTTCCCAAGACTTCATGGCAAAACATATATCAAAGTTAGTGAAGGACGTTAATGGTTGTCTTAGGGCATCCTCATCCGGTAGGGACAGTCATGAGCCACAGGTGACACCAGACCGTCATCCAGCTACTGATGGCAAAATCTTAACTAAAATAAATAAATTTAGAGTAGGAACATGGAATGTTAGGACATTAAATGAGCTAGGAAAGTTGACCAATGTTCTAAGAGAGATGGATAGCATGAAAATGAATATACTAGGCGTTAGTGAGATGAGATGGAAGGGATCGGGCAAAATTATAGCTGACAATCACACAATAAAATATTCTGGAGGGGATACACATGAAAAAGGTGTAGGAATAATATTAGACGAAAAAAACAGCCAAGTCAATTAATGGATACTGGTGTATTTCAGATAGAGTTATTATGGTAAAAATCAAAGGCAAACCAATAGACATAAATATTATACAAGTATATGCACCAACAGCATGCAGTAGTGATGAAGAAATACAACACTTTTATGACGAAATAGAAATGGTGATGGCTCAAATTGGATCACAGGAAATAAAGATAATACTTGGTGATTTTAATGCAAAAGTAGGGAAGGGAAAAATGGAGGATGTAGTGGGGAATTATGGTTTAGGTACAAGAAATGAAAGAGGGGAAAAGCTAATAGAATGGGCAAATATAAATGATATGATAATTGGAAACACATGGTTTAAACACCATAAAAGACGACTGTACACATGGATAAGCCCTGATAAGAAAATACGCAACCAAATTGACTACATACTAATTAATAAAAGATTTAGAAATGCTTTAATTAATGTAAAGACAATGCCTGGTGCTGACTGTAATAGTGATCATGTACCACTATGTGGACAAATAAAAGTAAGATTAAAGAGAGGGGAAAAATGGTTAAGAACATGAGACTTAATAAAGAGGTTCTGAAAATAGATAAAGAAATGCAAGAACAATACAGAGTGACTGTGAAAAATAGGTACAATGCAATAACTAAAATACAGAGTATAGATGAACAATGGGAAATGTTAAGGGACTCCATTTATCAAACTAGCAAAGAAGTATTACCGGAGAGAGGCAAAATAGCTAAGAAAAAATGGATGAATGAAGATATCTTAAAACTGATGGACAAAAGAAAACAGAGTAAAAATGACAAACAAGAATACGCTAAGATAAATAAAGAAATAAAAGATAAATGTGGGAAGGCTAAAGAAAGTTGGTTAAACGAGCAATGCAAAAAAATTGAATTAAATTCCATTAAAGATACAAAAAATATGCACAGACAAATCAGTGAGCTTATAGGAAGAAAAATAAGAATAAATACAGGGTGTTTGAAATCAAAAACAGGAAAGATAATATTAGAGGAAGATGCTATAATGAAGAGGTGGAATGAGTATATAAGTGAATTATATGAAGGAGAAAGGGAAGAATTAACAGAAGATAGTAACTTAGAAGGTCCACCTATTCTGAAAGAAGAAGTCGCTGATGCTATGAAACGTATGAAGAAAGGAAAAACAGCTGGGCCAGATGAAATCACAATAGAAGATTTAGAAATATTGGGAGAATTTGGAGTAGATATATTAACCAAAATGTTGAATGATATTTACAGCAGTGGATATTTACCCAGTGATATGCTGAAATCTGTATTTATAGCTATACCAAAAAGACCAGGAGCAATTGATTGTGAAGATTTTCGTACAATTAACCTTATAAACCATATCACTAAGCTTCTACTCAGAATCATAATGAGAAGAACCAAAAAGAAAATAAAAATGGAAATTAGTGAAGAACAGTATGGATTTGTGGAAGGAAAGGGCACAAACAATGCAATTTATACATTACGGACACTAATAGAGAGGCCAATAGAGAAACAGAGAGACATATATTTGTGCTTCATAGATTATACTAAGGCATTTGATAAAGTAAAACATGATGAACTGATTAAAATGTTGGAAGATATCAACATTGATGGAAAAGATTTAAGAATAATAAAGAATGTTTACTGGAACCAAGTAGCAGCAATTAAAATGGGAAATAAAGAGGGTAGTTACGAACAGATAAAGCTAGGAGTACGACAAGGGTGTGTCTTGTCACCAGATCTTTTCTCCCTGTATAGCGAAGTAATAATGAGAGAGATCAAAGAGATACCAGGAATACTAGTTGGAGGTTATAATATAAATAATATACGCTATGCAGATGACACAGTATTGGTGGCGGATAATTCAACAGACCTACAACAATTATTAGACGTTGTAGTAACAGAGAGTGCAAGGAAAGGACTCTCCTTGAATATCAAGAAAACAGTAACAATGGTAATATCAAAGAAAATGGTGACACCAAAATGTGACATAGAAATAGAAGGGAAAATCCTTAACCAAGTTGATAATTTTAGATACCTAGGGGCATTTATAACATCAGATGGAAGATGTACAACAGAGATTAGGAGCAGAATAGGCCAGGCAAAAGCCGCATTTCAGAAAATGAAGAGTATCTTATGCAATAAGTCACTATCACTGAATGTAAGAAGGAGAGTGCTGAAATGCTATGTAGAACCAGTTTTGCTGTATGGCAGTGAATCTTGGAATGTAAATGAACAAATTAAGAAGAAATTAGAAGCAACAGAGATGTGGTTCCTGAGACGAATGTTGCGAATTCCTTGGACTGCCAGAGTAACTAACGACGACTGCCTGAAACAGGCTAATGAAACTAGAACATTATATACAACAATAAGACAGAGACAAACAGCTTTCTTCGGTCATGTGATGAGAAGAGAGGCATTGGAGAACATCGTAACAACTGGAAAGATCGAGGGGAAGAGAGGCAGAGGTAGACCAAGAGAAGTGATGCTGGATGGATTGAGACGGTGGCATGGAGGAATATCAGCAGCAAAGTTGATCCAGAAAACCAAAGACCGAGATCTATGGAGAGCCATGAACGCCTACGCCAGCCGGCACGGCACTTGATGATGATGATGATGATGATCACAAAGTATTTAAGAAGTATTTAAATAATTAAATTAAAAGAATAATAATTATAACTAACTAAAAACTAGCGTACATTTTGTGTTTGTCGGCAGAAAACGGCCAAAACATGTCTCGTCATTTCCCGACATTTTCCATTTTATGTGACAATGATGAGCTTCAAAATAGGATGTTTTTATTGTAATTTATTGGTGTTATGGAGCCGTTCTAGTGATTTTTGTGTAGCAAAGTGGTGTAGTTATCATAATTCAGTAAGTTTCATTGGATTTTAAACACCGTCGGATCAGTAGCGCCTTGGTAAGTGGAAATTTCACGTACTTGTCACCTCTGTCATCAATTTATTTTTTACAACATCTGCTAATATTATTATTATATTTCTAACTTTTAGCAACAGTAGCAATACCAATGTGTTCCTTGTGCAATGTCCTTTAATTTGATATATAATACAATATATTTACTACCATTTTAACAATGTTTAGACCAATATTGTGGCATACCCCTACTTCCCATTTTCTGCCATCAATTTCTGCTTGGGCAAAACCCATGTTTTGTTTGGCACTCAATCAGTTTGCTGTGCAATACCCATTCTTATATTGACATACATGAAGCAATATTTCGTTTATATCTTTCGTTTCATTTCCCCGTGCATACCGTTTCCCTAACAGCTCTCTCGCTCCAAATTTCAGCTCAGAACCGGGAATTAATATTGTCAGATATGCCACTGTATAATTGCTACTCCATTCCACATATCCATATCTAACTGTTTGCACACCTTCGGTTCCACATTTTCTTATTTGGCTCCTTTCACAACAGAACTTCTGCACCATTTTTCTTGCAACGAAGGATGTGTAACGATGGCCTAGCAATGTGTCATGCCCTGACTTTTCTTGTTTATGTCTTAGTGTTAGTAAATTTTATAATTTTATGTTCTTTTCTTTATATCTGTTTGCGTTGTTCCTGAGAAAGATTTGTATAATTGAAATGTCGATTCGTTGAGTCATAGTATAACTTATTTTTGTGTTATTAAATTTGAGGAATATTATTATTATCATTGATTTCCTTGTGATTTACGTTTGACATAGTGAAGTCCCTGCACCGTGCCTGTGTTTATTAGCTCTCAATGAAGAATCAGATTCGCTGGGCTGATCATCTGGCTCGCGTGGCAGATCATAGACTCATTTTTAGTTATAGTGAGTTGCACCGTAGGATACTCCCCCAAGGTGACCAGAGGACACGTTTTAAAGACACTGAAGATATCGCTCAAAGCGTTTGGAATTCATTACGATACATGGGAGTCTGCTGCCAATGAGCGAAGTTCATGGTGTACATAATTACGCAAGGGTGTAGTTACCTGTGAAGCAAACAGGACTGCAAGAGCTGGAGAAAAAAGGCTGGACAGGGAAACCGTCGCAGGAGATCCCCCTCCTAGAACGTCAAGCATTTATTGCCTACATTGTCAAAGGACAGTTCGAGCCAAAATAGGCCTTACCTACCATCTTTGAACTCACGACTTCAAACTATCAAGCCTCACTGGATGAGATGAATGGTCATCATCATAGTTGAAGGACACTCACCACATTATCTCTCACTTTTTCACAGTTTTACACGTACCTGTTTTTATTTCCTATTTCCGTGTTTAGTTCGCAGTCTCCTGGACTGAACATAGTCTAGGGAAGTATTCCTTTCTGTTGTTAGTTTGGTATACACTTTTAGTGTTTCGTTTTTGTTGTTCCCTTGATAAAGACGTAGATTGTAACGTTCGCCTATATCTGTGTGTGTCTTTTCTATCCGTCATGTTTTGTGTTTTCCTCATACTCCTCTAGCCTGTCAGAAAAAGTCCAACAAGAAAACTAATATGCATGCCCTGTTGACAAAACTAATAAGTTATAAACTTTGCTGCAAATCCTTTACACGATGTCGCAGTCAACCCCATCAATTCAGGCTATTCGTGATTTCTTGGCAAGTTTACGTTCAGTAATTTACCATTGCGTTCTGAACGATTGGCACCCAAAGGACGCAATGAAAACTAGCGAACAGCGGTATGCTTCCAAATCGCCCGCAGTTGTGTTTTGACCGCGGTATGTGGGATTTAGAATTGCGTTCGTAAGCTCATCGTCCTTAACGAATTGTATGTTGCCAACAAGAATAAGTACAAAGAAGTCACTTACAGTATGCGTAGGGATAACACAAGAGGCTCTGCACCAGATCGAATGACCAAGGAACAGTTCAGATTATTATCATACTCAGCTCCGCCATAATTTGGACTCCGGATAAGAAACGGAGAGCTGCCACTGGTGATGTCGATGTAGTTGTTAGACTGCTGGCTGTTGCAGAAGTAGTAATTAAGTTGTGGCTGTAAAAGAAACCACAGATAATAATACTAGTTGTAGTTTTACACAACAATGAAATCTTACAGAGAGAACTATCTTACCGTGGTTGCTATCTTAACGTGGGTGATATCTTACCGCGGGTGCTATCTTACCATATTTGCTATATTTCAGTGGGTACTATGGTAGAATCCTCAGATGTAGTTTCCGAAGTGGTTATTGTTGTTCACCGGTCTCTGTGGCTAAGGGCTTGCAAACGCGGTTTGTGAGCCCGTATCCCCGGGTTCGAAATACGGCGGTGCTGGTTTTTTCGAAAAACCTATAGGGCCGGTCGTTCAGAAAGCAATGGCAAACTACTGAACGTAACACTTGCCTAGTACATCAACAGCAGCTGAAAATGCTGGTGTTGACCGCAACGTCCCGTAAGGGATACGCAACAATTTTTTTTTTATTATTGTTGTTCCCTGTGTGGTTCTCCTGGTTCACTCATATATTACATTTCCATTAGAGCCATTGGGGTTATTTACACAAGGATTACCTACCACAGGGTTTTGGCTGCATCCATCAGTGTACGGCATGCCAGGATAATAGGTAGCGGGTACATAAGTGATGCTTTCCGAGGCATACCCCGAACCTTCGACTTGATGTATTGGAAGAACCGGTTGTGACGTCACAATTATCTAGAACACACAAGCAAATATATTATTATTACATGTTTTCCAATAGCAATATCGTTATATCAGTCTACAAATTAAAAAAAAATATAATGTATGAGTTGTGTTGAGTCACGAACCTACATCACAGCACTCGGGACATTTTCATGCGCACTCCGTCATCATCTTCAACAATAAGAGAAGAATCTCAGAACCAATGGTACCAGCTGCAATCTGATTATGTGTCAGTTGCGTCTTTCCTCGGAGAACTGAGTGTCGGTCGGATCCTCTGAGCACTCCTTATCTTACCTCTAACCACTCCCTGCTGCACAATTCTCTCCAGGAAATGATACTGTATCTGTTCTTCCACACTACACTTCGATTCCAAAGGGCCCCGACCATATCTGCCTTATCGTGCACCAATACCCCACCCAACAGAGCAGATCCAGCCAGTTTGTCCGCCTGCTCATTGGCCAACACCTCAGTATACCTAAAAGAAAATAACCAACGGATGCTCGCTACCATACACATTGACACACACACACATACATTGACATTGGTATCTTGCCGTCTTGACAGACGATAGTTTGTGCTTCAGAAAGGCATAATAACTATTATCCATGGCGGTAGCGAATGTGACTGATAAGGCCACAGTGGGTGCATGTGAACACGTAGAGCCTCTCCATAGCACAAAGCCTGGGCTAAAATATAGAGATCATGTTGTGCCCATGCAGCATGATCCCTCTCTCGGCCTGCCTAGTTCACTCCAGAGGAAAGTTGACACCTATACATCTGGAACAAGACAAGCTGCAGAAGCTGCCGGATCAGCAAAGCAATGCTCTAACTGTCCGCCTGTCGGAGCTTCGATCCTAGACCAGCTGCCAACCAAGGCTTAGGGCCTGATCTGCTCTGCCATGACATTTTGTCTTCAGGTTGCATTTCCTCGCACCAGGGTAAGGCTTTTACCCGCCCAATTGCGCTCTTCCGCCCGAAGCCGTTGGCACAATATTGGGTGTCGGGTTTGGTAAGCGCCGCCCAAAGTTCGGCGTTAACAGAAAGCAGGTATTACGGTCTACTGTCATACCGTAGCTCAGTCATATCTAAGACCTGTCTAACATACTTTACTAAACTATATATACGCACTAACTATAGGACTCTTGCCCTGATCAGTATGTAAGTAAAATTCTTTTTAAAATCATAATAAGAAGACTTCATAAGAAAATGGAAGAAGAGATTAACATGGAAGAAGAGTAACAAGAGATCACATACTCAATATGCGTTTAATGCTTGCTTGCTTGTGTTCGCTGGCTTGAGCTCCAACGCGAAGTCCTGTATGTCGGATGAAGACATCCTGTTGTCCAACATCAGTGTGATGTCATACAGGACCTGAGGTTTGCGTGAGTATCCGTTGTCCCATGTCTGGCTTATTGGTGTGCAGACTGGTGGTTCCTCGCCGTACAGGCAGACACTCTCCGACTTCGGAGGAATGCGTTTAATAATAGAGTAGTGCAGATAATTTAATGTTAACATATTCTCATGCCTTGTGGATTATTCAAAGGCATTTGACTGTGTACAACATCAGAAACTCATAAAAATGCTCAATCTAGACCAACAAGCAGCGGTTAGAATAGATGGCGAGAGATCAGATTGGTTTAACATCAAGCAAGGAGTCCGTCTGGTGTGTACTGTTTTTTTTTAAAAACATTTCTTTAACCTGTACACCAAAAATATAAGGGGGAATGTCAGAGATGATATAAACAGGGAACGATATGATGCCTTAAATATCGGTGGTCATGACATACATTCGATTCGATATGCTGGGTCGAGAAAACCTAACCTGGTTATATCTTGGGAATTATAGGCTGCTGGCCTCATTCTGACGACATCACCCACTGAATGACGACTGGTCTATACAAATATGCGTCTAACTCCATACACACAATATGCCTTAAAGAGTATAACACAGCCCTTCACCCCTTACTTTAGCCAGATCTTTCCGGTGGTTCCTGTTACTGTTACCACATCTTTCCTGTGGTTCCTGTTACTGTTGCCACGTCTTTAAGGTGGTTCCTGTTACTGTTTCCACATCTTTTCGGTGGTTCCTGTTACGGTTCCCACATCTAAATGGTGGTTCCCGTTACTGTTGCCACATCTTTCCGGTGGTTCCTGTTACTGTTGCCACATCTTTCCTGTGGTTCCTGTTACTGTTACCACATCTTTTCTGTCGGATTCCTGCTACTGTTGCCACATCTTTCCCGTGGATCATGTTACTTTTACAACATCTTTCCGGTGGTTCCTGTTATTGTTGCCACGTCAATCCGGTGGTTCCTGTTACTGTTGCCACATCTTTTCGGTGGGTCATGTTACTTTTACCATGTCTTTCCGGCGGTTCCTGTTATTGTTGCCTCGTTTTTCCGGTGGTTCCTGTTACTGTTGCCACATCGTTCCTGTGGTTAAAATTACTGTTGTCACGTCTTTCCTGTGGTTTGTTACTGGTGTCACATCTTCCCTGTTGTTCCTGTTACAGTTGCCAGAACTTTCCGGTGGTTCATATTACTGTTGCCATATCTTTCCTATGGTTCCTATTACTGTTACCACATCTTTCTTGTGGTTCCTGTTACTGTTACCACATCTTTCTTGTGGTTCCTGTTACTGTTACCACATCTTTCCTGTGGTTCCTGTTACTGTTACCACATCTTTCCTGTGGTTCCTGTTACTGTTACCACATCTTTCCTGTGGTTCTTGTTACTGTTGCCACATCTTTCCTGTGGTTCCTGTTACTGTTACCATATCTTTCTTGTCGTTCCTGTTACTGTTGCCATATCTTTTTTGTGGTTCCTGTTACTGTTGCCACATCTGTCCGGTGGTTCTTGTTACTGTTGCCACATCTTTCCACTGGTTCCTGTTACTGTTGCTACATCTTTCCGATGGTTTCTTTGCTTTTTAGTGTTCCTTTCATTTCCGCTTACCTTGTCCACCGATCTCCCAATTCCCAAAATGGTGGTGGTCGCTTAACAGGCTGGGAATCACTGTACTCAACAATGAACACTGATTTCTTCTTCTTCTTTGTCGTTCATCCGGAGTTTTTTTTTTTTTCAGATGTGATTGCGGTGTGTTGTTATGCCTCCTTGGGTCGAAACCCGTGGGCCAACTCATCCGACTTTCGCGTGCGTTTTTGACCAGGTTAGCATTCCTGGGAGACCCTCATTTTTGTGGTACCGTCCACATCCCAGCTGGTCAAGTTAGAACAGTCGAAGACTTCACCATCATCTCTAAAGGGAAGGCAGGGACAGTCCATGGCATTTTCCGCCATCCAGTGTTGCTTCCATAGTTGCAGGGCCGACACATAGCGCCCTGCTGCTGGGCTCACCGAGGGAATCGTCATGTCCTGCTCATGGCTGCTTTAATTCCTCACTTCAATATATTGGGCATTTCGTTCGCTCCAGGCTGTTCCCGCACACACCAGACCGGTCTGCAGTCTTATCCACTCAGCGAGTTTTCGATTCGGACATGTGCCTGCCGTTGTGCCCGGGATAATATAATCAGAACTGTTCCGGGCACGACGGACATTCGGAAACTATCTAGTCAAAGCTGGTCCGGACACGAGGGGCATTCGGAAAACTAGGTAGTCAGAGCTGTTCCTAGCACGAGGGACATTCGGAAGACTAGTTAGAGCTTTTACGGCCACAAAGACATTTCACTCGACGTAATTGCGTAGTGCCAGTTTTATTTTGCCACCTGTAGGTCGGCACTTCCGATTTCGGTGGGCATTTTTTAATGAGGTTAGCCTTCCTCGGGTTTCGAGGCAAGTTAGACTCTTATTGCGACTTCCACTCAGATAGCTTTTGCTTCGGGCTGCCACGTAATGGATTCACTAGCCAAGCGTTCCATTTCGTGTCAACAAGACAATCTTCCACCTTTGACTACGCCCACTCCATGAATATAGTTACAAACTTTCATCGGAACTTAAATATAAAAAATCAAATCAAATCAACATTATTTTAAAAAGGTCACAAATTGGGCACGCAGGTCCGTCTTACATTCGGCCCTTCCAATGACTCATCTTTCGTCCATCAAGAGCATTATACATTCACGTAGGAAGGAATAAAAACATTGTGAAATAAATGTTGTAAACATAAACTAGGCAAATTACCATGTTATGAGGCCCATGACCCACCTAACCACACATCACCCCACCCACACATCACCCCACCCACACACACACCCACCCACCCACATACACACACCCAGGGACACATGCATAACCCACCAACTGACCCATGTCACTCCCGCACATCCTCCACTCATACACACTGACCTCTCCTGTTCCCCCAACCCAAGCACACGCGCCACTCACACAAACATCCCCCACCAACCCACACATCCCGCACCCACCCACATACACATCCTAACCCACACACCCATCCCCCACCCACACATCCTCTCCCCACTCCCACCACAAACCACCCATCCCCCAACCACACCTCCATCGTTCATATATTTCCCACCTACGCACACACATCCCCCACCAACACACAAATCGCACATCCACTCACACTCCACCACCCACATATACATCCTCCACCCACCCACACATGCCATAAACCACATCCCACCACACAATATTCCCAACCCACGCACCACACACACATATCCCTCACCTACACATCCCACATACCACCACACGACCCCCACCTGCACACCACACACATATCCCCCACCCACATACCACACAATATCCCACACCCACACAGATACCCTCACCCACCCACCCCGCACATACCCCCACCCACACACCACACACCACACACCTCTCCCCTTGCCACTGAGGTGCTTTTCCGCCTTTCGTATCGCTGTAAAGGTAGGCTACATGTGCTGCCGGTTCAGCAGCTTACCTCCTTACAGCAGAGTGCGAGTATCGGCCGGGCTCTCTCGTCCGGGGATCCCTTATACCCCCCAGCTGAAAGCCTACTAAAAGTATCTGGACAAAACATGTAGCGTGCTTAACATATCACCTCCATTTCGGAGTAGGTGGGTATCGGCCTAGCTCTCACTTCCGAGGGTTTATTGCTTAGAGGCGTTCAGCCATATCCCTCAGCGGAGAGCCTTAGAGTATGTGTCCGGACCAAGAATTTCTGACTTCGTACACCTGATTTGAACTTTCGACTGCTATCCTCAGTCTACCTGCAGAGCAGCAGGTTGTGTCTCTCTTAGTCTGGCCCCTAACCCAAGACCTGCCCGACACATAGTTGTGCTTCCGTCTGATCAGCTCTTGGGGTCATTGGGATATGCAAGACCCCCCCCCCCCCTCCCTCCCCCTACCGCGACAAGGTGGAGACACATCGGCGGGGGGGGGGGGGCACTGATTTGATAGAATTGCTTTATGCATCTCGCTAGTTGTTCGCAGCTAACCTTTCCTTCATATCCTCTACAGGACGTCGCAGTCAACCCCATCATTTTTTGGCTGTTTTTGATCGCCTGCTTACTGTACGTTCAGTAGTTTGTTATTATTTTCTGAACGACCGGCACGCATATCTTTGTATGAAAACCAACGCCAGGCTTGTTATCGCAGTGTTCGCAGCTACACTTGCTATAAGACTCGCGTATTTTAAGTACTCACAGAAAAACCGTCCAGTGTCACGGAAGAGTCCGTATGAAAGTGGACTGTAGAGTTGCTCCGTGGAGGAAGAATTCGCTGAAACATTCGTCCAGTAGCCCACTTTCCACAAAATTTGACGCCGACAACACATAGATAATCGAATACGCAGTCCTGGGTTAGCTCCAGGTCGAAGACCCTGCAGAGAAGTGAATAGTAAGTCAATGACAACGAGTGATAACGGCAGAAGTACGAGAGGGGAAATATAAATTGTGGGAATAGCCAAAGTATACATTGAACAACATGATAAAGACATTAGTTTATGAACACACGCTGACATGCTTCGATGTCATTCTTTTTGTCTTTGGTGTATTCACAAACCAACAACTACCTGCTACAGCAATGCTCCATTTCGTTCGTAGACGTATCAGTGTGTTTATGGTGTGTGTGCTGTCGTAGACTCTCTTGCCTGACAGTCTTGCCTAGTTGATGAGCTACCACTGTTAATACACACTGCATACAAAGTCACAACACATCAGACAGCAGCAAGGTGAGCGGGCAGGTAATGTTGACATCTACAAAATCCACAAGGTCCCGGCCATAGTTAAAAGTATGAAGAAAGAAACCAGTTAGCTTTGCTTCCACTTTTATTAAGGTCACAAACACCTCTGCATCGCTTTGTTCTGCTATGTACAGTATACAAATGAAGATGTCATGGTGTTTTATATATGTATATATATATATATATATATATATATATATATATATATATATATGTGTGTGTGTGTGTGTGTGTGTGTGTGTGTGTGTATGTTGGGGAATAGAGACAGGACATATACATGACAAGGGACATAATAGAGACAGGACATTAGGCAGGGATGCAGTGATGTCATTGACATGACATCTACAGGACCACAGAGATATGATAGACAGGACATATGTAAGGGCGCAGAGATGTCATAGACAGGACATCTACAGGATAATAAAGATATCAGAGACAGGACATGGGGAGGGACACAGAGATGTCTTAGACAGGACATCGACAGGACAAGACCCAGTTATAAAAAGGGACACAAGTCTACGGAACTCCGTCCTGGATTGACCAGACAGCCTTGCACTGAAGGACCCGACACAACACGGGCGGACAGCAGTACGACGTGACTGTTGAGACGGCCCGGTTGCCCCGAGATACACGGGGTCCAGTACCACGTGACCAACCGGACAGCGTGAGGAGACGGCAGACTGGGACTGGACGGTTTAGGGGAAGGACGCATGTGTTTCTGGAGCGAGTGTATAGAC
>OY992890.1:29131930-29144430 GCA_963921405.1 Cepaea hortensis
CAGTCGTGGAACAGCTTCGTATTTTTATTTCGACCATACCACATGATCAAGCCATCCAGGTATGTACTTCTCTGCCTTCCCCTTGTTCTTTTCTCCTCAATCTTGCAACTTGTCACCATGTTTACTATTTTATTATTTTTTTTATAACACCCCCCCCCCCCAAAAAAAAAAAAGAAAACAAAACAAAAAACAAACAAACAAACAAACAAACAAACAAACAAACAAACAAAGCAGTGTCATTGTCTTAGTCTGATTTCTCCAATCAGTTTACGGTTTTCATTAGCCTCTTTTAGGACTTGCTCATTGGTTTATCTTATAACATGGCATTCTTTTCTTGTTCCTCAGAAACCAATTTCTACAGCCATCAGATGTTTTCTGTGTTTCGTAATTGAACAGAGAAATGTTGTACCTGTACTCAAATGACAGCACCATCGGCTCCGCCCCAGATGTAAAAGTAAGTGCGCAGTCCAAATTGTTGGGATAGCTACCATAGCCATAGTTTGGGCTCTGGATGATGAAAGGCTCACTAGTTGGGGTCACACTTTGAACGGCGGGCGTGGACAATTGACACAGAGGGTAGATCCTTGGGTTCTGTCAATGGAAAATGGAATCAGTGATATGGATTTTACTGATAAATTACAGGGTGATTTATATTAACCACATATGTTTATATGGAAGAATGAATACGTCTCTATTTTATCAAGACATGTATCATAACAACTCCTCCTCCTCTTCTTTCTCCCCATCCTCTTTCTCTTAATGCATTTCTAAATCTTGTATTAATAAGCATGAAGTTTTTATTACAATTCGCATTTCCTTTTTACAGGACATCGCTGTCAACAGCAGCATCTTTCAGCTGTCTGTTGATGTCTTGACAAGATTACGCTCAGTAGTTTGCCATTGCTTTCTGAGCGGCCGGCTCAGTTATCCCGCAAGTCACCAGCGGGGGACGAACCGCTCCCAGTTCTCGCCCGCTACGAGACTCTGCGTGATAAACGGGATTATGGATAAAGTGGTGTAACCCCTCGGCCAGAGAGACCGGCAGCATGAAGTTAATTTAATTAAATGTTTTCTTAACATTGCTTCACCAGGTGTAAAGTCGTCTTTTATGATGTTTAAACCATGTTAAATTACCATAGCTTTGTTTTCACCCCATTCTATTAATGTTTCTTCATTTTATTTCAATTTCCCAACTCACCAACAATAGTTTACATGCTTGCCATTCCGATTGCGCTCGCTTTCGTAGTTCATACATGTGATACTACTTCTTATGCACTGGACTGTTTTTTGTGTGTGGATTAGCTTCCCCTATTACCAGTGTTCCTCGCCATCAGGCTAACCCACTTCAACTTTTGAGGTACTTGTAATTACCTCCGCAAGTCAAGGACGAGAAGTCAACTTTCTAATCCACGTGACCGGTGTATGCTATGAACCCGCTACGTTTGGTGTATAGATAAGAAGAGAACGACTAAAACAATTACTAATTAACTATAAACATTAACAAAATCACTAATGTAGAGTTTAGGGTGAGAGCTAGACAGATACGGCCAATCAAGAGGAGAGGAGAGAAAGCTGGAGCTAGATACACATTGAGAATATCTGTATATAGTGTAAAGAGAAGGTCCTACCTACGGAACACATAGGGCAAAAGCATTAAGAGCGTCCTGAAACACACGAGCAGATAACCAGATACATGGATTAGAAATATAGGGAAGGCGTGAAGAGAGCTGCAGAATAACAGGGTAGTGGGGCTTGATGTGAGTTGGTTGATGTCCGCTGTTCCATTGTGGAATCTGAAGCAGCAGCAGAAGAAGAAAAACAGTCACATGGTATACCTGATAGCCTACAGAGACAACAGACAAAACAGGATTAATACCGACCTGAACATCTGCGGTTGCAATGCAGGAGAGTAGTCCGGCGATAATCACATGTAATGGGGAAGTGTGCTTCCTGAACATCTCCATTCTTCAAATGAAACGACGATTACTTTTCGAGGCGCTTAACTGTAAAACAAAAAGAATTGTCATTTGAACATTTATTGGTGCTGTCGAAGTTTGTGCACTTTAGTAAAACGCTTCTTGTGTGAATGTTTAAGAGAAGAAAATGCTTCCTTAAGGTCAATATCAGCCTATCAAGAGAGTTGTGCCACAGGGATTTGTAACGTCTCCAGATCTGTGTTCTCTATACAGTGAAATATTTTTAGAAATTTAGAAGATTTGAGATGTATCGCTTTTCGGGGACATAACACCAATAATATTATATATGCGGATAACACATTATTGACTGCAGACATCTGGACAGGATCTGGAACATCTAGTAGATGCGGTTATTGTACATAGTGAACAACTAGGGTTACAATTACAATGTCAGAAGACAGAGATTATAGTCGTCAATAAGAAGAAAGAAATACCACAATATGATATACGGGAATATGGGAATATTCTTAAACACCTGAATCTGTACAACTATCTCAGAACAGTCAGCCTTGAAGAGATTAGAACAAGAATAATGATGACAAAGGTAGCCTTATGCATGATAGAAAACAGACTTCTTCTTCTTCAGCATTCTGAGCCATTGAGGTTCTTTGCTGCAGATACAATCCGTCTCCATTCGTCTCTCTGGTTGACCTTCTCTTGCCAGTCGCTGATTCAAAGTGCTTGTTGGTCTGTATGCATATTATCTCTCCACCGTCTTCTTGGTCTACCTCGGGGTCTACGGTCATTTATTTCCTGAGTGTAAGCGAGTTTTGTTTCCCTATTATCTTCCATTCTTTCTATATGCCCCAACCATCTTTCATGATACCAGTTATTAGCGGGGACTTAAACAGATCATAAATGTCTTTGTTACTTCTTCTTTTCCACTCTCCACTTTGTGTATCGCTAATGGGTCCAAAGATGCGTCTTAAGATTTTGTTCTCGAAGGTATGTAACAAGGCTTCCTCTCCTTTAGTTGTACTCCAGGTTTCAGAGCCATACAGCACAAGTGGTCTGATCAGTGTTTTGTATTTTGTGATCTTGATGTTACGAGATAACGCATTTGATTTTAGCAGATTTTGTAGTGTATAGTATATCTTATTTCCAGAGTTGATTCTAGCTTGTATTTATTCCCTTAATATGTTGGAGCAGTTGAAGATTGTACTCAGGTATTTGTATGTTTCCGTTCTTTTAATTGTCATATTATCCAATTTTTTTTGTGGCCAGAGGTTTTAGCCATTCCTTCTCTTGAAATTACCATATCTTCTGTCTTATCTTGGTTGATAACCAGCCCCATTTGTTGAGCTTTTTCTTATAAGTGAGTCAATATTTCCAATGTCTTTTGTTCATTTTCCCCTATAATATCTATATCATCTGCATACTACTTCTGCAGAAAACATACTGACCAATAAAATTATGTCAGTTGCAATGAGAAAGAGAGTGTTGAAGTGCTAAAAAGATCCTGTACTTTTGTATGGATGTAAAACATGTATAATGTGTATAAATAAGTGATGTTTTTATTCCGTCAGGATAAAATAATAAATTAATGTATCGGAGACATGTAAATACAATCTCAAGATCAAATTATTGTGTTAATTGGTTGTTTAAAAGAAAGAGAAAAAAAATAAGCAAAGTAGACTTAAGCTAGCACGCTAAATAGCATCTTTACTAGGACGTAGATTGGAGTGATGAATAGCATCTTTATTAGGACGTAGATTGGAGTGATGAATAGTAACTTAACAAGGATTTAAGTTGGCACGCTGAATAGAGTCTTTAAAAAGGTGTAGGTTTACGCAATTAATAGTAACTTAAAAAGGACTTAGTTTGGCGCAATGAATAGTAACTCTACAAGTACTAAAGTTGTCACAGTAAGTAACTTTACATCATTACTTCGGCATGCCACCACAATTAGGGTTTCCAACACTGCTCTAGACTGTGAAGTGTTGCGATCACAATCTAAACTCTCGAGTTCATTGGTTTTACAATTGTGAATGTAAAATGACGTAACATTACTTATTAAGCATCTGCTCGTGAGCTGAGCTACATATCATCATCATCCAGTGACCTGCTGGCTGGTGTGAGCAATCATCTCCACAAATTGCGATCGCCGCCGGCATTGATCATTTCGTGTGTTGACTCCCCTGTGTGCCCTGACATAAGACAGTAAAGAATTTTCTCATGCCGTGTTCCCATGTCTCTCTTTCCACAAATCTGTCCGGTTTTCACAATATGTTCTAGTATTGGTCTTCTCATAATGTGGCCAAAGAATGATGACTGCTTGTCTCTGATGTTTCTGATAAGATGTCTTTGCGATTTAGTCTCCCTAACAATGTTTATATCGCTCAATCTGGCTATCCAATTTGTTTTATTTATTATTTTTATTTTTATTTTAGTGCGTTTAAAATCTAGCACCAGATTACCTTCATTATCATCATGTCCTGTTGTTTGTCCATCAAGAATGATGATGACCATCAGGGGCGTCACTTGGGGGGTGCGGGGTGTGTGGGCCGCACCAGGTGACACCATCAAGGGGTGACACCAAAATAAAAAAAAATTGCAAATTTGACAAAGCAGACATAGCTCTGTCTAGTCGGGTTTCATAACCGTTCATTGTTAATTTTAGAAATTTTAATGTTAAATAACAAAAATTTAACTTTGTCCGAGTTTGTCGAAGTTCTTTATTTATGTTTTACCTGAAGTATTGAAGTTATATTGTTCAATTTGTTTTCTTTCTTATGTCCTTATTAACTTTTTGACTTATTTTACAAACATTACTATATGCGATTATATATGGTACAGGAACACTCGGAAGAAGACCATGGTGAAAGTCTAGAGGGGTGACACCAAGAGTTTACCGCACTGGGTGACACCAACCCCAGTGACGCCACTGATGACCATTCATTTCATCCAGTGGGGTTAAAGGCATGGAGTCACGAGTTCTAAGATGGCTGATAAGGCCTATTTTGGCTCGAAATGTTCTTTGACAATGTGGACATAGAATGCTTGACGTTTCTGGAGGATGATTTCTTGCAGTGGTTTTTCTGACCTGCCTTTTCTTCACAGCTCTTGCAGTTCTGGTTGCCTCACACGTGACTGCACCCTTGCGTAATGATGCATGCCGCGAATTTCGGTCTCTGGCTGCAGTCTCCCAGGTGTCATGATGAATTCCAAAAGTATTCAGTGAGATTTTCAGTGTCTTTAAATCGTTTCCTCTGGCCGCATTGAGAGCGTTTACCACAACGCAACTCGTCGTAAAAAAATTCGTTTAGGGAGCCTGTGATCTGGCATGCGAGTCAAGTGACCAGCCCAGCGAATCTGATTCTTCATTAATGTCCTATGCCGGTTAGCGTGGATAGTCATATTTGCCCATCTAACACGATCACCAGAGTCATGGATCAGTTCAGTCTTCTTGTCTCGACCATGCCAAGTGGTCAAGCCATCCTGATATTTACTTCTTTGCCGCCTACTTGTTCTTGCTATATATCACCAAGATCTCCAGTTTATTTCTTCTCATAACATGCCCAAAAATATTGACTGCGAGCGTCTAAATTCACTAAAATTAGTTTACAGTTGTTATTTGTTTCTTATAGGACTTGCTCGTTGGTGTTTCTGTCTCTCCATGGTATTCTTTGCGTTTTCCACAGACACCACATATCTACTGCCATTAGATGTTTTCCAGCATGTCTGCTCAATGTCCACGCTTCTCATCCATACAAAGTGCTTGTTATATGTAGCACTCCAACACTGTTTTTCTCATTGCAATTGACATCGTTTTATTAGTCAGTACTTTTTCCATCTGGCAAAAAGCTACCTTTTCCATAAAGATTCTTGTTCTAATCTCTTCAAGGCATCTCCCATCAGATGTTATGACTGTTATTAGTTAATTAGTTAAATAGTTAGCTAGCTAGTTAGCTAGATGTCTGGCCTTGTCTCTTTTAACTTGTTGTTCTTTAATCACCTCTGTTGTGTAGTAAACATGTCTTCTGCAAACTTTCTCGTAAATTATACTAATACTTAAGATAACGTTATGTAAACAAATATGCTTCATACTAAAAGACAATGTACTTGCATGTTCACATACATTGATAAGCGTTGCTGTAGCTTGTCTGGTCTCCGCTGCCCTTTCTCACATTTATATACATCTGTATCTAGTGCAACAGGATATAACGGATCTGGAAGGTGACAAGGGACGTAACCAATAGTGAGGAGAATACATATTGTCAATAACACATGAATTCTATTGTTCTATACTGACAGGTTGAACAGACCCGGATATTTCCTTAATGGAACAAAGCCTAATAAATGTGTCTCTGTGTGGAACATGCAAAACAGTTTTTATATTCTTTGTCTTCTTGTTTGTGCTGCTCCTCTGCCTTAACTTCGTTTTCTTCGTCCTCTCATCCTCTTCCTTTTTCTACACCTCCTCCTCCTGCTTCTTGTTCTTGTTCTTGTTCTTCTTCTCCTCCTCCTCCTCCTCCTCCTCCTTCTTCTTCTTCTTCTTCTTCTTCTTCTTCTTCTTCTTCTTCTTCTTCTTCTTCTTCTTCTTCTTCTTCTTCTTCTCCTCCTCCTCCTCCTCCTCCTCCTCCTCCTCCTCCTCCTCCTCCTCCTTCTCCTTCTTCTTCTTCTTCTTCTTCTTCTTCTTCTTCTTCTTCTTCTTCTTCTTCTTCTTCTTCTTCTTCTTCTTCTTCTTCTTCTTCTTCTTCTTCTTCTTCTTCTTCTTCTTCTTCTTCTTCTTCTTCTTCTTCTTCTTCTTCTTCTTCTTCTTCTTCGTCTTCTTCTTCTTCTTCTTCTTCTTCTTCTTCTTCTTCTTCTTCTTCTTCTTCTTCTTCTTCTACATCGTTGTTTCCCTCCCCCTTCTGCTAATCCCATAATTCCTCCTTATCTTGATCATCTCTTAATGTATATAGTGAATATTTTGAAAACGATTTTGGTTGCATGAAGAGGAACTTGTAATTTTCAGGTCGGGTGGAAGATAATTCCATAAATCAGCAGCAGAGAACGCTAAGATTGTTTTACGTAAATACGAGAGCGCTTCAAATGGAAACCATTTCGGTGAATATCTTCTGAAAAAGTAATGAACAAAATTATCAGTTTTCGATGTATTCACCACTGCATTCAATGCAAGTCCTCCAGTGCCGATAAAGTGTTTGAATTCCTGTAGAACAATCTGGGGTCATTACTAGGTGTACCTGACACGGTCGAGAAAAGTCTGCCACAAAAGTCGCGCCGATTTGAAACTTCCTACTCCACTCATACACCTGCTGGACTGACAGACATACATCACTAAACTGGACCTTCATTCGCCGGTGAATTTCTATAGGTTTCACCCCTTCACTGATAAACAAAAATCCGATAAAAGAACGTTGCTCCACTTCGATGCATGTCAAAAGTGGGGTGGCCATTTTTGAACTGTCATTTTGAAGGCATCGCGTTTGTCTGCACTGTGATATCATCCACGTAATATTCTTGACATCCTCAACAACCATATTGACAGGTGACAAGACTGTGGCATGATTATTGTAATGTATATCACAATTGTAAGTTTTTCTTTTGAAGCCGCCTCGTATAATCTAGACATAAGAATATGTAATAGACTTAGTAACTTACTGATCGTAACTGAGATTAAGTCAATGGTAGAAGGTAATTTAGAGTTTTTGAGATATTATATTATGAATAGGTGAATATATGGACGAATATGTCGTCTTTCATGGGAGCAACGGCAATCAGATACAGAGCTACAAGAGAAACTAGGAATGAAAAGTGAGTTGACGAAAGAAATAATAAAAGAGGGCAGTGACATATTTCCGTCAAGTTAAAAGGCATAAAACTGTTACAAACACCATATTGGAGGGAAAGGTTGAAGACAAGCGAGCAAGAGGTAGACAATGATACAAGTGGGAAGACAACATCATGGTATGGACGAACACCAGTCTTACAGAATGTTCGATCATGGCGAGAGATAGACAGTATTGGAGATCCATTGCCGCCACCCATCATTGTAGAGACGGCACCTGATTGAATGATTGATTGATTGATTATGAAGTAATGTGTAATACATACACAAATCTATGGTTTGTGTCTTCGTTATTCTAATCAGACTTTGTTAAAAATGAAACATTAACATGTGTGGCGTTCATGAATCTCCACCTACACTTGGTGTTGTGGACTATTTCTGTTGATGATTCCACCAAGCCACAGTGGCAGACCATCCAGCATCATATCTCCCCCTGCCTATTCTCGCTCTGATCTTTCTAGTGGTCACAATGTTTTCCTTACCTCGCTTTTCGTTACACAACCAAAGTACGATGTTTGTCTCTTTCTTATATTTGTATATAATATTCTGCCTTCTTTAGTCTATTCCAAACATTAGGAAATCCTATATATAGAAAAGTAGAACATGGTAGGAGAATAAGAAGAGGTGGAACAACAAGACGACTTGAATTGTGTGTGTGTTTGTTTAATCAAACAATGTTTACTGGTACTCTAACACACTAATTTATATGTTCTTCCTTGCGAGCACGAACCGCTCCAAAAAACTGGTATCTGATTAAGTCTTAAGTTATTTGCATGTCATTTACAGGACGTCTCAACTACCCCGGCATTGTTCGGATGTTTGTGATCTACTATGTACGTTTATGTTCAGCAGTTTGCCATTGCTTTTTGAACGACCGTTATTCATATCATTGTTACATATCAACACAGGTCGGCCTGCTTGCAAATACCCCGCCTGTGATTTCACAATCGTTATGTGCGATTACGAATCGCGTTCTCAACCTTTCCCTCACGGACGCAGGGAATAAGTCTTACAACGTGTGGTTTCCAAGATCCGTTGCATTCGAATACCTTCTGTTTCCTATTTTGATAGAAACCAACAGAGATGAGCTTGCGTATCTGGCACGCAGAGCCGAGAAACAGTGAGACAAATGGTTTGATTGATTGATTGATTGATTTAGGAATCGACATCACATCATTCGGGGCATTCCCATAAGTGCTCCGTCCCCATCCTCAGTAGCCAGCGAAGATTTCCAACACTAATAGTGCCAGTAGCAATCTGATTATAAGTCCGTCTCGCCTTTCCTCTGACCGTTGAGCGTCGACCAGATCCCCTCGTCACTCCTCGCTGTCTCATTCATGCCAGACCATGGTAATCCATGTGCTCCTCCGAGGTGTGCACGTGCTCCCACAACGCGCAATCACATCTGACTTGTCATGTATCAATACTCCACCAAGTTCTGCAGAGCCAGCCAATCTGTCTGCATGTTCATTTCCCAGCACACCGGCATGCCCCGGAAAAAAGTTCCAGGCGATGCTTGTCACCCGTGATCTCCGAAGCGAAGCAAGCCACTCCGCTCGAAGCCTGCCCGTCCTCACCCTCGTCAACATGATTTCTGAGTCAGTTACAATCACGATGTGTGTGTGTGTGTCGTATTCTCCATCCAGCGGAGAGCCGCAGTGACTGCCTCCACTTCCATTCTTAAGCTGGATGTTGTGGTATCATATGCCAGGCTCTCCTGCCCCAAACATCGACCATTAGCTTTGGCAATGAACCCCCAGCCACTTCTCTCACCTCTTGACACCGAACTATCTGTGTAGATAATCACATCACCCAAGTGAGCATTGTCCTAAATTAGTTGCTGGATTTCCACTTCCGTGGCTCCTGCTGGCCACTCCCTGCACTCCCGGGTTAATGTGATTATAACTCTGCACAAGTCTGACTGCTCCGATGGCACTCTGACCCATTCCTCTCCACGCCTAATGTTCTCCAAGGGGCACACCTGTCTGATTGTATCCTCCGCCTGAACCATCCATGATTTCCCTCTTATCAGTCGCTGACCCTTAACTGCGTCCAGCGCCTCATGCAGTGGGTGGTCTGTGTCTGCGGCTACTTTGAGGTATGCCTTCGCCTGCATCACCTTGAGCCTACCAGCAACAGTCGGCAGACCAAGGATGTATCGCATACACACTACTGGGGTGTCTCTAGTGCATCCCAGAATGACCCGCATAGCTTCGTTCTGTATGCGCTCTAACTTCACTAGCTGACTCTCTGAGACAGTGAGCAGACCTAATCCATAATCTATTACTGAGAGGATCAAGTGCTGGTATAGTGTGAAAAGCATTCTCTACTCTGTGTCCATTGCAGCCATAGTTTTAAGTGCACTGATCCCTTTTGAGATCTTGTCACAACCGTCTCCACATGGTCCTTGAAGGATAGGCTATTGTCAAATGTGATCCCCAGACACTTCAGTTTGTTCTCTCTGCTGACATTTCTACCATCTATCGCGAGGCTTGGAACATCAGCTCTTACAATCCTGTTGTCCAGAGAGCACCACAAAACAGCCGCCTTTTCCGGGTGGATGACAGCACTCATTTCAGTGCACCAGTCAATCACTTTATCTGCTGTTGCCTGTAACCCCTGGGCTGTTTGCTCCCTATCTCTCCCCTGCCTTTATGCAAGAATATCATCTGCAAATGTTAGTATTCTTCCAACCCCTGGTGCTTCTTGGTTTGCAATCTTGCTCGAATACACATTAAAGAGCACCGGTGAGACTGCAGATCCCTTGTGGCAGTCCCGGGGTTAACATATGTGGCTCTGAGGTCCATGCACCCAGACGGAGAGCAACCCGACGAGAGTGCAGGACGGCTGCTATCCAGTTCACCAACCAGGGATTGACCCCCTTCTCCATCAGTGCGGTCATCAAAATATCATATTGAACTCTATTGTACGCATCCTCGAGAACAAGCGCTACCGCTATCGTTTCCTGTCTACTCTGGAACCCCTCATAAACATCAAAGGCAAAAGTGGCTGCATTTGACCAAGTATCTTTTCCTGGCCTGTAGCTTCCGAGGCCTCTTGGAAGAAGCTTCCCCCTTTCCAAAAAATCCTGCAGCTTAACAACGACTATGTTCTCTAAAACCTTCCCAAATGTATTTTGAAGGGTGATGATCCTAAAGCCGCTAGGCTTTGACTGATCCTTGAATGGTTTTGGGAGAGGGATGAGATAGCTGTGCACCCAATCCTGCGGTACTGATGCTGTCCTTAATGCTCTGGTTAAAGCAGTCGGTCATCTCCTCCAGGTCTGCATCGCTCAAACCCTTCATGTGGCCATACCTGACCCCATCGGGCCCTGGTGCCGTGTCTTTTGCCTTTTTCAAAATGTGTTTAACATCTTCCACCCGTATGATGTCTTCATAATGCATATTCTTCGTGGTGCCAGATAGCTCCTCTCTAACTGCATCATTGGTGTCCGCATCATTATGATTGGTCTGCTCTAAAAATCTCTGGAGAAACGCCTCCCCTTTCTCTTTGTCTGTTGTCACGCGCACACCATCATCTCTATAAATTGTTCCCACTGTCATAGGCCGATCTTTTCTCTGCATTTGCCTGTACAGTTTCCAGAATTTTCGCAGTCTTTTATCACCCCCAATCTCTTTCATGAAACATTCCCATTTTGTCTTTTTGGCCTCTGCAGCACAGCGCTTGAAAGCCTCCACCTTGTCTTTCTTGACGTTTTCCGCTGTGTCCACTTCCCCCCGTGAGCTTCGAAGTGTCTGTCGCACTTTCTTTAGCTGCTTCACTGCAGCTATCTTTGCTTTCCAAGCATGGTCTACTTTTGGGGTCCACCATGGGGGCTGCAAAAAGGGAGTTTTAACAGTCCTGTTGCATGCCCCTTGTCTGAGGCGTCCAAGAAGGCAATCGGTCCACTCATACCGGAAGGTCTTGCGCGCTCTCCTAGTTTTCACTTTCCTGAGTTTAGAGATCAAGACTGAGCATGGCATATGATCACTCCCATGGTCATTCGAAACAGTCCACTTTACACCAAGGACTGATGACTGGGAGACAAGTGCCTGACAAATGGTTCGGTCATGCAACAGGACTACATGGAAACAACATACCCCAGATAGCTGGAATATTTAACAGCAGAAACGTATACTACAATCGATTTTTAAGAGTTCGCTAGATTTGAACTCGAGTGTAGTCCAAACACGTGCATTCCTCCTAGTTCATTGGACTTATTTTTGCATGTCGATCTGCTTTCCCTATTATCAATGTCCCTGGCCATCAGATGAATTCACTCAACTTCTGAGGTTCTTGTAATTTACATCCCCATGTCAAGGACGATAAAGTCAAACTTTTAGCTCCACTGACTAGTATAGGGGATGAACCACTACAACATCATAATCACACCAAATAACGTACACATTCAACACCAACAACTAAGTATCCCACATAATGGCTTGTACACAAAGATAACCGTGACACGATGTCACAGACCAGAGACGTGGTAAGTTAAGACGTGTATTGTTTAGAATAAATTACAATTTAAGGGAAGGGTATTGTTTACGTCCTGCCACACAAACAACATCTAAATATAAAAACTTTATTGACACCACCTTGGAAGGTTGTTGGGAGATTAAGTAATGTATATATACAAAATTATGGTGTTATTGTCTTGTCTTCGATGGACATGGCTCCTCGTCTAAACCTATGGCGATCATATTACACACTTGTCTTTTCAGTTTTATGAT
>OY992890.1:29146930-29229216 GCA_963921405.1 Cepaea hortensis
ATTTCGAATATCTTGGGGAATTAGTTATCAACAATGGTGATACAATGACAGAAATTAAAAGACGAATGTCAATCGCTCTTCAAAAACTAAAACAACTGAATAATTGTGGCGTGGGAAGATAAACCTATAAAAATTTGATTTTTTAAGATTATGCATCTCTCCCATTACAAGATATACCTGTGAGACGTGACATGGTGCCTGTGAATATACATGTTATAGACGGGTTCTAAGAATATCTTGGATCCATCCATCCGTTGGCACCTTGCCGTCTTGACAGACGATAGTTTGTGCTTTAAAAAGGCATAATAACTTTTAACTATGGCGGTAGCGAGTGTGACTGATAAGGCCAATTTGCGCTGTAAATGTCCGTTCACAGTGGGTGCATGTGAACACGTGGTCATTTCCACCATCATGCACCATCTTACGTCTCAAACGCTTGGTGTGTGACTTTTCTGCAATAATTTTCTCCTTTGACTTTATTCCATTTCTGATATTTGCCCTCCATGCAACACGTTCAGCGGCGACTTGCTCCCAATGTGCATTATCAATGCCTGTATCAATCATGTCCCGCTTACACACATCTTTGTATCGTAGTAGAGGCCGACCCTGAGATCTCTTACCCATCTGTAATTCACCAAAAAAGATATCCTTTGGTATTCTACCATCATCCATCCTCCTAAGATGTCCTATCCATCTAAGTCTACGAAGACTGAGCATGGAATAAACTGTCACACAACCTGATCTTTCCAATACTTCAGTATTTGTGATTTTGTCTTGCCACTTAATACCAAGAATTCTTCGCAAACACCGCATATGAAAGCTGTTTAAATTGTTCTCTTGGTATGAGTAAGTTGTCCAGGTTTCACTGCCATAGAGAAGAGTACTAAGGACACAGGCTTGATAGACAAGGACTTTTGTTTTGGCAGTAAGCTTCCTGTTCTCCCAGACTCTTTTTCTTAACCTGTTCATTGTTGTTGCTGCCAGGATGTTGATTTCCTGATCTAGGGATAATTTGCTATTAACCACTGATCCTAGATATGTAAAATGGTGTACCATCTCTAGTTCGGCGCCGTCAATAAAGATTGATGGTACCCCATGTGCACCTTGTGACATAATCTGTGTCTTCTTTTTGCTAATTGTTAAACCAAATTCAGAACAAGCATTGGAGAATGCAGATAGTAGACATTGCAATTCTTCCTCAGAGTAGGTCGTAACTGCAGCATCATCTGCAAAAAGCAACTCTCTGATCAGTACCCTCCTAATTTTGGTCTTAGCCTTCAATCTCTGAGCATTGTAGAGGCCGCAATCTGAGCGTGAGTGAATGTATACACCACCATCCTGATCACGAAATGCATATTTCAGTAGAAGTGAAAAGTATATTCCAAAGAGGGTGGGAGCTAGTACACAACCTTGCTTAACTCCACTCTTGATTTCAAATTCTTCAGAAGTTGCACCATCAAACTTGATTATACCCTTCATGCCTGTGTGGAACGATTCCACAATGGACAGAAGAGTTGGTGGGCAGCCAATCATCTTTAGTGCCTTGAACAGACCCTTACGACTGACCAAATCAAATGCCTTTGTGAGGTCGATGAAGGCAATAAACAGTGGTTGATTCTGTTCACGGCATTTTTCTTGCATTTGTCGCAATGAGAATATCATATCAGTGGTAGACCGGTTCTGTCGAAAGCCACACTGTGATTCGGGGTAGACTTGATCTCCTAGGACTTGAAGTCTGCGCAGAACAATTCTGGCAAATACTTTTCTAACAATACACAGAAGTGAGATACCCCTATAGTTGTTGCAGTCGCTCCGATCGCCCTTGTTCTTGTACAGTGTTATGATGCTTGAATCTTTGAATTCCTGTGGGACTTGTCCTTCACGCCAGCATAGCTCTATTAGCTGGTGGATCTGTATAGTGAGTGTGTCTTGCCCACTCCTGATAACCTCTATTGGAATCCCATCCTTACCTGGAGCCTTGCCAGATGCAAGTTCATTTATAGCACACTTAACTTCTGTTATGGTGGGAAGTGTGTCCAGGTGGTCAAGAGTTGGTAGAGCCTCTATGGCGTTGAGGGCATCATCCGCTAGTTTGGTCTCACTTGAGTAAAGCTCCAAATAGTGCTCTACCCATCTGTCCATCTGCCGTTTCTTGTCAGTGATGATTTCTCCAGTCAAGGTTTTCAATGGTGCACTTCTTTTGATCACTGGACCACAGGCTTTCTTTATTCCTTCATACATGCTTCTTATGTCTCCCTTATCACTTGCGATTTGAATGGACTCACATAACTTGATCCAATAATCATTTGCACACTGGATACAAGAAGCACAAATGCATTGATACGACAAGACATGAATTCTGAAGACGTGTGGCTATTAAAGATGATAAAACAAAGAAAACTGAAATGTTTTGGTAACTTGAAACGTCATGACAGTTTGGAGGGTAAAGTAGTGGAAGAGTATATGCCCTGGAAGAGAAGAAGATGAAGGCCAAAGAGAACATGGGTTCATGATATGGCAGATGGTTTCCAGAAGTTTGTACGGACGCATCCGTATTTTCATTTCTGCATTTTCTGTCTAGTTGGATGCAAACTGAAAAGTACGTACAGAAATCTGCTGGCACTTGCACCCACTCCTCGCCTGATTCTAAGTCCTGAAGTGAACACACCTGTTGAAGAATGTCTTCGGCTTGACCCATCCACGACCTTCCTCTTTTTAACCTGCTGCCCTTCACCTTCCTAATTTAACTATGCAGTGGATGTTGTGTGGTTGCGTTAACTCTGAGGTAGGCACGTGCTCTACAAATTTGTAGTCTGTCTTCAATGATTGGAAAATCAAGAATGTAGCGCATCGCCCTGCATGCTGTATCTCTTGTACATCCAAGAATATTGCGCATAGTTTCGTTTTGTATCCTTTCCATCCTTTCTATCTGATTATCGCTGAGAGTCAGGATTGCCATCGCATAATAAAAAACAGACATAACCAGCCTTTCATATAGGAGGCATAGATGGCGCTGCTCACAGTTTCATGCCGCCATCAACCGCATCACAGCCAGACCCCGCTTGGCCTTTATTATCACCTGGTCAACAATTCAATATAGAAGTAATTCATTGCCTGCGTTCTTTCCACCGTCTCTGAACACAGATTTACAGTTGGTGTAGGAGTGTGGACAATATGATTATTCAACGAGAACAAGTCACTGTTGCCTTTGTTGGGTTGACCATTGCCCCAGCTTCAGCGCACCAAGTACTTATGCGACACACTTACAATGTTGTAGGTAAAGTGGACACATGTACAATGTTGTACGTAACGTGGGCACATTTACAATGTAGTAGGTAACATTGACACATTTACAATGTATATAATATGGAAAAATTTAGAATCTATTTACATGGGGAGGAGGAAGTGTAGGAGATGGATTAGCAGAAGGAGGAGGAGAAAAAGGCAACGAACAAGAATTGTGAAAAATTAAGAGGAAGATGGGGAAGTGGATGGGGGAAGAGAAGTAGTATGTTGAGAAGGTATATCTTTTAAAGTGTAAATAAAATAACAACAATATAGAAGTACAGGTAAGCATAACATTTAATACATTTGTCCGAAATGTAAAATAAGCGTAAATGTATATGATAATTAGGCAAGCAACAGGTATAGTATGAAGCAAATAAAATGTGCAACCTCGTATACAGACACGAACATAAATAAACGGTCAAATTGTTATACAGCATGTTTGTAAAGTCTCACTACACTCTGTATGTAGAATAGCTGTTTGTGGAGAGCATGTTTTCGGTCTTTCAAACGAAAAATAATCCCTTCAACAAACAACTGGTCTACATACAAAGTGTAGTGAGACTTTACAAACACCCTGTATATGTATAACATAAAACATGGTATGTCTTAAAGTTTTTTTTTTCCTGCTGTAAAAGTAACTTATTGACACATAACGTTTGACAAGCTATCAGAATAACTCATTATTAGATTGTCATGTCTGTTATACATTGGCACCTTCCGCCTTGACAGACGATAGTTTGTTACATTGTGCTTCAAGAAGGCTTAAAAACTACAACCCATTGCGATGGCGAATGTGACTGTAAAGGCCAATTCGCGCTGTTATTGTTCGACCACAGTGGATACATGTGAACACATGGTCATTTTGAACATCTTACGTCTCACACGCTCGGTGTGTGACTTATCTGCAATATTTTTCTCCTTTGTCTTTATTCCATTTCTGATATTTGCCCCACATTTAACACGTTCAACGGCGACGTGCTCCCAATGTGCATTAGCAATGCCTGTATCAATCATGTCCCGCTTACACACATCTTTGTAATTCACCAAAAAAGATGTCCTTTGGTATTCTACCGTCATCCATCCTCCTAACGTGTCCCACCCATCTAAGTCTACAAAGACTGAGCATGGAATAAACCGTCACACAACCTGATCTTTCCAATAATTCAGTATTTGTGATTTTGTCTTGCCACTTAATACTAAGTATTCTTCACAGATACCGCATATGAAAGATGTTTAAACGTTTCTCTTGGTATGAGTAAGTTGTCCAGGCTTAACTGCTGTAAAGAAGAGTACTAAGGACACATGCTTGATAGACAAGGACTTTTGTTCCTGTTCTCCCAGACTCTTTTTCTTAACCTGTTCATTGTTGCTGCGTTACCAATTCGGATGTTGATTTCCTGATCTAGAGATAATTTGCTATTTACCATGTTTGTTAAGCTGTCGAACTAACTCATTATTAATGTATATAATGTACCGCATGATCTTTGAATAACTCAATATTGACTTTTGATATTTTATATGACAACAAAAACAACACAATATTGACTTTGGGTACGATGCTAGAGTAGCTCCCGTCTGAATGCATTATATGCGACGGCCACATTCATCTACTTAAAGAACCGCAGATGGCATAGGGGTGAAACTTGAATACCTCTGTATAGCATAATAGGGTATTCTGGCATACATATTGTGCTCTCGCGAGCAGAGCACAGGAATGGTCAGTTAAATCACGTTTATATTTCCTGGAATTTATTGAGAAATACTTACGTCAGTTGTTCTCAACCTTTGGGGAATCCCACCCCCCCCCCCCCTTTCCAGTGGGTAATTATAGGGTTTTCGAGGGGGGGGGGGCAATTATGGTTATTTCAAGATCGCGTTGATACAAGAGCCGATTTCGTGACATTGTTTGTCCCTCCATATTTCATGGTTCTGTATTTCTCACCTTTCTTATATTCATTTTATAACGTAACTAGACCCGCAAATTACGTTTTATGTAGACGTCTAGACTTGTTCTAGTTGTGTTATTAAATTTAGCTTTCAGTTTTACGTATACTGTCTGTGTGTGTGTGTGGGGGGGGGGGGGAGATTATAGGAAGGAAATATGAAGGGGGGGGGGATGACGTTCTGAAAATATGGTGAAGGGGTGCATGGGCCAAAAAAGGTTGAGAACCACTGACTTAGTTTGTTATATCTAGATTTTAGGGTTCTGATCTCTTCAAGACACCTCCCATCAGAAGTTATGATTGTTCAGAGATAGTTGTACGATTCACGTATTTAAGAATATTCAATTTTACCCTTGATGATGATATATAACATAGACACATATACAACGTTTATAACACGGACACATTTTCAATATATATATATATATATATATTTGCAATGTATATAAAATGTAAATATTTACAGTGTACATAAAATGAACATGATTACATGTCTGTAAAAAGAACATATTTACAGTGTGTCTTAAAATTACTCTTATCGTAAACCTGCTGTGGGTCCATGAAACGTTTCGCCCATCATATTTTACAGGTCCGAGTACATGGAGAAATAGCTGACCAGTCACGTAGCGAACGACGATTTGTGGGAAGGAATATTTACCGACCGTTCTCATATCACTGTCAGCTGGCTCATTAAACAGTGTCACGTCTCGGAGCTGGCTCATTAAACAGTGTCACGTCTCGGAGCTGGCTCATTAAACTGTGTCACGTCTCGGAGCTGGCTCATTAAACAGTGTCACGTCTCGGGAACGGAAATACTATTGCCTTAGTAAACACCAGTGGGTTGGAGAGAACAGCGATGGGAGGTACGGTTTCTGGTAATAGAGGCAGGTGTTCGCCAGCACGACATTGCAGACACGTTTGGCATAAAGTTACACAAGGCAAGAGAACCAGTCAGGGATTGAGAGACTTGTCGACACGCCGAGATGAGAGAGACGTTCTGACAATAACCAGCAACATGATGATGTTGTATATTCCAGAAGACATATTTTTTATACTTGCCGGTGTCACGAAGTTAATGCACTGAGCTGAAATTTCCTATTGTGATTTGACAAGGAAGACCTAATGTTATTTGCTCTGTGCATTTAATAGAGAATTGCTAACTAATAAGCCAAATTCTAGCACCCTGCCGTCTTGACAGACGATAGTTTGTTACATTCTGCTTCAAGTAAGAGCATAATAAGAATGATTTAAGGCGGTAGCGAATGTGATTGATCAGACCAATTTTCGCGGTAAATGTTCATCCACAATGGATGCATGTGAACACATGGTCATTTCCACCATCATGCACCATCTGATGTATGACTTATTCAGTGTGTGACTTTTCTCCAATCATACCCTCCTTTGTCTTTATTTCATTTCTCATCGTTGTCCTCAGTGCAGTACGGACAGCGGCGACTTGCTCCAAATGTGCATTATCAAATCCTGCAACAATAATATCCCGCTTACACATATCTTTGTACGGTACAAGAGTCCGACTCCGACATCTCTTACATATATGTAATTCACCTTGTGGTAAACAAAATCACTCCGCATCAAATGTACATTCAACAGGCAACACAATTCATGTCGCCAATAAAACATGTAAATATATAGTGTAAATCTTCAAAGTACATACAATGGAGCATATTTCTAAATGTAAATATAATAGTTATGGTGCTAAATGAAATCAAATATATCAACTTGTTTTTAAATCTGTACCCAAATAAAGATTTACGTTTTATCATATTCTGTCCAATATTGAAGAATGGTAAATCGTGTCATCGTCACAAAATTATATATCGCAATGTGCTTATGCGTGTGCATGTGTTTATATACGCATGACTATCTGTATTCCTTGTTGTGTACCTATCTACCTACCTACCTACCTGTCCGTCTGTCGGTCCGTCTGTCTGTCTGTCTGTCTGTCTGTCTGTCTGTCTGTCTGTCTACCTATTTACTGTCAGTCTGTCGGTCGGTCGGTCGGACTGTCAAAATGTGCGTCTGTATGTATGTCTGTCTGTCTGTCTAGCTGTCCGTCTGTCTGTCTGTCTTTCTAGTCAGGTAAGTACAAATGTACTTAGAAGAAAAACTGTCAGTGTCAGTCTATTTCCTCGGCAAAAGCAGTTTCCTGGCTCCGTTCAGGCCGACAATTGCGTTATCTATAATCCCATTCAATTCCTGCACTTGGCAGCCGAATAACAAAAGTTATCGTTAGAAAGTGGAACTACTCTGAAAACCCGCTGTCTGATGTTGTGGGTACCTCTAGGCTGCTGGCGGCAACACACCTGTCGCTGTAAGGATACCCAGGACGGTAGGTCTCCAAGGTGTAAGTGAAGGTGGAGTTACTTGAAGCAACATTACCTGCAGGCTGGCGAACTGTTCGGTTTGTTGTTGCTAGTTCTTGTGAAATTTCAATCTGTAAATGTATGGAGTTATGTACGATTGTGAGCAAAGAATATATGTAAGCCTAATTGAACAGAATATCCAACCAGTATCGGTAGGTTAGATAGAACAAGGTATAGATAAGTTAAATAGAACAGGAAATAGATTGGTTAAATAGAACATGATATAGATAGATTAAATAGAACAGGATATGGATAGGTTAGATAGAACAGAATATAGATAGGTTATATGGAACATAATATGGGTAAGGTATGCAGACCAATATAGGTAGGTTAGATGGAACAGGGTATAGGTAGGTTAAATATAAAAGGATATATATGAGTTAGATAAAACAGTATATGGGTAGGTTAGAAAGAACACGGTATAGGTAGGTTAGATATAACAGGACATAGATAGGTTATATAGAACAGTATGTGGGAAGGTTAGATAGAACAGGATAAAGATGGATTAGATAAAACAGTATATGGGTAGGTTGTATAGAACAGGATATATTTAGGTTAGATAGAATAGAATATGGGTGGGTTAGGTAGAACATGATATCGATAGGTTAGATAGAACATAATATGTTTAGGTTAGGTAGAACAGGATATAGATAGGTTAGATTGGTCAGGATAGGGTAGTTTAGGTAGAACATGGCACAGGTAGATTAGTTAAAAGAGGAAATTGATAGGTTAGATATTAAAGGACAGAGATATGTTAGACAGAACTGGATATGGCAAGCATTCACTGCAATCATTATCCTTGTGTAGAACAGGATAGGAGTAGGTTAGCTAGAACAGTACATGGGTACGGTAAGAAGAACGATATCAGTAGAACAGATGGAGCAGGATATGGATAGTTTATATAGAACAGGGTATAAATACGTTAGGTGTAACATGATATAGATAGGTTAGATAGAACAGAATATGGGTACGGTGAGCAAAACAATATCAGTACAATAGATAGAAGAGGATATAGATACGTTATGCAGTATAGAATATGGACCGCTCAGGCGGTAAAGATTGTAGTTGGTTACATATAAAATTATATAATTATGTTAGATATACAAGAAATTACAGTAAAACTTCGATTAACCGTCATCGTCGGGACCAGGGCTGTGACGGATAACAGAAATATCTTGACACCTATGTACAGTAACGTGATTTCACTACGGATTTGGTACGAAAATGAAAATTAAATCGTTTAAAAATGAATAATACGCACATATTGCATTTAATTTTCAACACAATCAATATAAACTTCATTATGAGTAGTAATGTACAGAAGTATATTGTAATACTATAAACCTATCCAATTTTATAAGAACACTTGGAACTTCATTGGCCATGTACTCAGAATGGACAAGACAAGACTCCCCTACCAAGCCCTCATATGGACACCGGTAGGAAAAAGAAAACGGGGAAGACCAAAAGAGACCCTGCGTAGAACCATCATCAGAGAAGGCTCATTCAATGGCCAAGTAAACATCCAAGATCTACAACAGGTAGCAGCGAACCGCCGGACATGGAGAGCCATGACTTCTGCCCTATGCTCAGCCTTGGGCTCAAGAGGAAAGACTAACTAACTAACAAACCTACGTTACTTTAAAACAGTCTGCCATGTCCTTCTGTCTCTTTGAGGCTCGAGCTGTCTCGCATTTGCCTCTGCTTGCATTTCAAGCCAGTCGATGCACTTTGATAACATTGTTTCTGCTTCTGAATGGCTAGGTGCAGGTCTTTGGTTAAGAACTGATCCCTCATCGTCATCAATTTCTTCACAGGTTGTAACACTAGAAATACTTTCATCATCGTTTAAATTTCAAAGCCTCCATCCAGTTTCTCACATTCCGGCTAATCTGTTACTTCTTCTGGCGTAATGTTTTCACTGTTAGTTCCTAAATTGTTGCACAGTTGCAAAGTTTCGTCAACACTAGCAGTCTCAGATCCTCCAGTTTCGTCAAAACGTCCAGCAAGAGTTAATTCCACCGATTCTTTAAAGATTTTAAGACGATGGTGGATAACATAACCTGGCGGTTAAACGAGTGACGGTTAATAGAAGTTTAAGTAATTATTTTAGATAAAACATAAGTATATAAGTATAGACAAGTATATAATTACGTTATATAGTAAAGTATATACTTAGATCGAATAGAAGATAATAGACTTAGAATGAAAATAATATATTTAGGTTAGACAAAAAAGAATACAGTTAAGGTAAAATATAAAGAATATCCGTAGGTCAGGAACATGTTAAATTGTTTGACATTTCTCCGTGGATAGGAAGCGACAATTAATGTACTGCCATGCTTCTCCGTGGATATGAAGCGACAATTAATGTACTGCCATGCTTCTCCATGGATATGAAGGGACAGTTAAGCAGTGCCATGTTTCTCCGTGGATATCAAGCGACAGTTAAAGTAGTGCCATGTTTATCCGTGGACATGAAGCGATAATTAAGGCAGTGCGCATCTCGCCGGTTCGTGCGCTTGGAGAGGCGAAGTAGTGGTCTGCAAAAACAGATAGATGGATAGACAGGAAGACGTACATATGGTTAAACGGACAGACAGACAGACAGACAGACAAACAGACAGACAGACACGTAGGTAGGTAGGTAGGTAGGTAGGTAGGTAGGAACATAGGTAGGTGGGTAAGCAGATATGTAGGTAACCAGATAGGTAGGTAGATAGGTAGTTGAGTTGGAAGGTAGTTATGTAGGTACGTAGGTAGATAGTTAGGTAGATAGATAAGTAGGTAGGTAGGTAGTTAGGTAGGCAGATAGGTCTGATATAAAGTTTGGAGTACCTACCTCAAAACCTCTTTGGGTCACTGAGCCGTCTGTTTCGAAGATAAAGGTGAAATAACTATGCTCGGGAAGAATGTATTGGAAAGTATACCCATTGAGCCACTCCCCACAGAACTTAGTTCCATGCACACAAAGATAATCGTAGGAACAAGATTCCGAGTATTGAACTTGAAAGTCCCTGGGTTGAAAAAGGATGTGATGTTTAGTTAATTCAAGTGAATTACATAATGGCGGAAAGCAGGTAATTGAAATTCAAAGTAAAATATTTAACTGGGGAGGGGGAGGGGTAGTCAACTCAAGAGAAATACTAAATATTGGGGGTGGGGTGGGGGTGAGCAGTCAATTCAAGTGAAATGCTTCGTGGAGAAAAATGATAATGCAAAGAAAATATATGATGGAAAAAAGCAATGAAGAACATCTTCTGTAATACATAATTGTCCTTGGTGGTTAGAAAACGATCTGTTACATGTTGCTTAGAACCAGTTTTATCATGCCGCTGTGCATCATGGACAGATAAGACCTACACATCGGAACCTTCCCCCATCATCACTAGCGTGACATCTGTTGGAAATGGGTCATGTGATTGATAGAGACAATATGATACATGTGTTGTATTTTAACACATAAAATGGACGAATGTTTAAGTTAGCAGGAGCCATTGCTATTCATATGGCAAAGCTAGGGTTGTGTAAACAAATTGGCATGATAGTCTAAAATGTTTACGTGTATGTGTGGGCGTGTGTCTGTGTGTGTATGTACATGTGTATATATGTGTGTTGTATATAAATACATGTGTATACATCTAATGGCTGCAGAAATGTGGTTTCTGAGGAAAATGCAAAGAATACCATGGACAGATAGAAAAACCAATGACCAAGTACTACAAGAGACAAATGAAAATCGTAGATTGATTAGAGAAATTAGACGTAGACAGTCAACATTTTTTGGACATGTTATGAGAAGAAATGGACTGGAGAACTTGGTGACAGCTGGCAAGATCGAGGGGAACAGACCAAGAGGAAGACCGAGAGGAAAATACCTGGATGGCTTGGCCACATGGCATGGACGAGACAGGAACACTGAGCTGATCCACGACTCTGGCGATCGAGTGAAATGGCGAATCATGACCGCCCACGCTTTCCGGCATGGCACATGATTGATTGATTGTATACATATATACGTGTAGATGTATGCGTATGTATATATGTCTTTGCGAATGTATTTGCATATATCTTCGTATATTTATTTATATGTCTTTATGCTTGAGCATGTTTCATGCTTCATGCTATGCAAGTGTATACCCATTCTTATATTGACATACATGAATCAATGTGTCGTGTACATCTTTCTTTACATGCCCCGTACTTTCCTTTTCCCTAACGGCTCTCTAGCTCGAAATTTCCGTTCTGAAGAGAACAGGGAATTAATACTGTCGAATACTCCACTGTATAATTGCGACTTCCTTCCATATATCCATACCTAACTGTTTTCACACATTCGGTTCCACATTTCCATATTTGGCACCTTTCACAACATAACTTCTGCACCATTTTTCTAGCAACTGCGGATGTGTAATAATGGCCTAAAAATTCATCACAACACATGGGAGACTGCTGCTAAAGACCGAAGTTCACGGCGTTCATTATGCAAGGGTTTAATTACTTGTGAAGCAAACAGGACTGCGAGAGCTGGTAAAAACCAAAGGGTGGACAGATAAACCGCCGCAGGAGATCCTCCTCCTAGAACGGCAAGCATTCACTGCCCACATTGTCTAAGAAAATTTCGAGATAAAATAGGCCTTCCCAGACATATTAGAACTCACGGGTCAAAACTCTCAAGCCTTACTGGATGAAATAAATGGTCATCATCATACGAGGGTAAGTTAATAAGTAAGTCACAAATGGGTGTAGAAAATAACTAACTATGAAATCTTGTAACCAAATTATTTTTGTACATACATTGACCCTTTATTTCTCAACATAATTTCCACCAACATTGATGCACTTATCCCATCGTTTTATCAGTCCTCCCAAACCGGCTGCATAGAACTGCATGCTCTGTTCTCATTTACCTGTCATCCCATAGACTGTGTGACTTACTTATTGACCCGCCTTCGCAACTTTTCCTACCCAGCTATGCACCGCTTTACGGGAAATCGCAAGGGGCTAAGTCCATTGAAAACCCACCATGGCGGGACAGATTTCGCGAGTGACACCGCAGTTGAATGTGAAGTGAAAACGTGGTTCAGAAAACAGAGCACGCAGTTCTATGCAGCCGGTCTATGAGGTCTGATAAAACGATGCGAATAAGTGCATCAATGTTGGTGGAAATTAGGTTGAGAACTAAAGGGACAAGTATATATAAAAATAAACTGGTTTCAAGTTGTTATCATATTTAGTTATTTTTCAACAGCCATTTGTGACTTACTTATTAACTTACCCTCGTACTTGATGCACCATATTATCTCTCACTTTTTCACAGTTTGTACAGGTTCCTGTTTTTATTTCCTATTTCCGTTCTTAGTTCGCAGCCTTCCGGATTGAGCATCTTCTAGGAAAGTATTCCTTTCTGTTGTTAGTTTGGTATACAACTTTAGTGTATCGTTTTTGTTGTTCCCTCGATATAGACTAAGGTTGTAACGATCGCCTATATCTGTGTGTGTGTTTTGTTTTTCCCATCCGTCATGTTTTGTGTTTTCCTCATACTCCTCTACCCTGTCAAAGCAAGTCCAACAAGAAAACTAATATGCATGCCCTGATGACAAAACTAATAAGCAATAAAGTTTGCTGCATATCCTTTACAGGATATGGCAGTCAACCCCATCAGTTCAGGCTGTTCGTGATTTCTTTGCAAGTTTACGTTCAGTAATTTACCATCGTGTTCTGAACGACCGGCACTTGAAACATTGAATGAAAACTAGATCAAGACGGTATGCTTCCAAATCGCCCGCAGCTGTGTTTCAAACGCAGTATGCGGGATAACGAATTGCGTTCGTAAGCTCATCGCCCTTAACCAAATGTATGTTATCAACATGAATAAATAAACAGAAGTCACTTACAGTATGCGTAGGGATAGCACAAGAGGTTGTGCCCAAGATCGAATAAACAATGGCCATCCCAGATTATTTTCATACTGAGCTCCGCCATAATTACGACTCGCGATACGAAATGGAGCGCTGCCACTGTTGATAACGATGTCATTGTTAATCTGCCCGTAATTGCAGAAGTAATAAGTAAGTTGTTCCTGTAAAAGAAAACACAGATAATAATACTAGTTGTCATCTTACACAAAAAATGAAATCTTACAGTGGGAACTACAAGGTTTATCTTACCGTGATTGCTATCTTTCCATGGTTGCTATCTTACCGTGGGTGCTAACTTACCGTGGGTGCTATCTCACCGTGGGTGCTATCTTACCGTAGGTGCTATCTCACCGTAGGTGCGATTTCACCGTGGGTGCGATCTCACCGTGGGTGTTATCAGTGTTATCTTACCGTGAGATCTATCTCACTGTATGTGCGATCTCACCGTGTTGGGTGCTATCTTACCGTGAGATCTATCTCACTGTGGGTGCTATCTTACCGTGGGTGCTATCTTACTATCTAGCTGTTTTTGCTATCTGAGCGGTGTGTGCTATCTTACCTTGGGTGCCATCTTACCGTGGGTGCTATCTTACCATGGGTGCTATCTTACCATGTGTGTGCTATATGTGGGTGATATCTTACCGTGACACACTATCACACCGTGGGTGCTATCTTACCGTGGGTGTTATATTAACGTGAGAGTTATCTGATCGGTGGGTGTCATCTCACCATGGGTGTTATTTTAACATTGGTGCTATCTTACCATGGGTGCTATCTTATCTTGGGTGCTGTCTTACCGTGTGTGCTATCTTACCATGGGTGATATCTTACCACGAGTGCTATCTTACCGCGTGTACTATATTAACGTGTTTGCTAGCTTACCATGGGTGCTACCTTACCGTGGGTGCTATCTTAAAGTGGGAGCTATCTTACCGTGGTTGCTATCTAACCGTGGGTGCAAACTTACCATGGGTGCTATTTTAACTTGGGTGTTATCTAAACGTGGGTGATATCTTAACTTGGGTGCTATCTTACCGTGGGTGCTATCTAACCGTGGGTGTTATCTCACCGTGAGTGATATCCTACCGTGAGTGCCATCTCACTGTGGGTGCTATCTTAACGTGGGTGTAATCTCATCGTGGGTGCTATCTTACCATGGGTGCTATCTTACCGTGAGAGCTATCGCACCGTGGTTGCTATCCGAGCGGTGTGTGCTATCTTACCATTTGTGCTTTCTTAACGTTTGTGCTAGCTTACCTTGAGTGCTATCTTACCGTGGGTGTTATCTTACCATGGTTGCTATCTTACCATTGGTGCTATCTTACTGTGTGTGCTATCTTACCGTGGCTGCTATCTTACCATGGGTGCTATTTTAACGTTGGTGCTTTCTAATCGTGGGTGATATCTTAACATGGGTGCTATCTTACCGTGGGTGCTATCTAACCGTGGGTGCTATCTTACCATGGGCGCTATATTTCCGTTGGCGCTATATTACAGTGAGTGCTATCTAACAGTGGGTGCTATCTTACCCTGTGTGATATCTAATAGTGGGTGCTATCTTACCGTTGGTGCTACCTAAACGTGAATGCTATCTTCCCATGGGTGCTCTTTATCTTAACGTAGGTGCTATCTTAACGGGGGTGCTATCTTAACCGTATTTGCTATATTTCAGTGGGTGCTATCTTAACGTTGGTGATATTTCACCGAGGGTGCTCTCTTACCATGTTTGATATCTCACCATTGGTGCTATATTACCATGGGTACTATCTTACCGTGCTTGATATCTTACAGTGTGTGCTATCTTACCGTGTTTGCCATCTTACCGTGTGTGCTATCTTAGCGTGGGCGCTATCTTAACGTGGGTGCCATCTTTTAGTGGGTGCTATGTTACCGTGGGTGTTATCTTAGCGTGGGTGCTTCCTTAACGTGGGAGCTATCTTAATGTGGGTGCTATCTTACCGTTGGTGCTATCTTAACGTAGGTGCTATCTTAACGTGGGTGCTATCTAAACCGTATTTGCTATATTTTAGTGCGTGCTATCTTACCGTGGGTGCTCTTTATCTTAACGTAGGTGCTATCTTAACGGGGGTGCTATCTTAACCGTATTTGCTATATTTCAGTGGGTGCTATCTTAACGTTGGTGATATTTCACCGAGGGTGCTCTCTTACCATGTTTGATATCTCACCATTGGTGCTATATTACCATGGGTACTATCTTACCGTGCTTGATATCTTACAGTGTGTGCTATCTTACCGTGTTTGCCATCTTACCGTGTGTGCTATCTTAGCGTGGGCGCTATCTTAACGTGGGTGCCATCTTTTAGTGGGTGCTATGTTACCGTGGGTGTTATCTTAGCGTGGGTGCTTCCTTAACGTGGGAGCTATCTTAATGTGGGTGCTATCTTACCGTTGGTGCTATCTTAACGTAGGTGCTATCTTAACGTGGGTGCTATCTAAACCGTATTTGCTATATTTTAGTGCGTGCTATCTTACCGTGGGTGCTATCTCACCGTGGGTGCTATCTTGACGTGGTTGCTATTTTAGCCATATTTGCTAAATTTCAGTGGGTACTATGGTAGTATCCTCAGCTGTAGTTTCCGCAGTGGTTATTATTGTGCCCTATGTGGTTCTCCTGGTTTACTCAAATATTACATTTCCATTAGAGCCATTGGGTTTATTTACACAAGAATTACCTACCACAGGGTTTCGGCTGCATCCATCAGTGTACGGCATGCCAGGGTAATAGGTAGCGGGTACATAAGTGATGTTTTCCGAGGCATACCCCGAACCTTGAACTTGTTGTATTGGAAGAACTGGTTGTGACGCCACAATGATCTAGACAGATAAATACAATTATTAGATACAAGTCTTCCAATAGCAATATTGATATGTACAATAAACTAGTTGAGTTGAGTCAAGAACCAACATCACATCACACGGGACATTTGCATGGGCACGTCGTCATCGTCTTCAAGAACCAGCGAAGAGTCACAGAACCAATGGTACCAGCTGCAATCTGATTATGTGTCCATAGCGCCTTTCCTCGGAGAACTGAGTGTCGGTCGGATCCTCTGATCACTCCATGTCATACCCGTGATCACTCTCTGCCCCACAATTCTCTTCAGGCAATGATAGTGTATCTGTTCTCCCACACTATACACAGGAGCCCAAAGGGTTCTTACCACATCTGCATTATCGTGCACAATGACCCCTCCCCCAGTTGTGCAGATCCACATCTGCATTATCGTGCACAATTACCCCTCCCTGTTGTGCAGATCCACCCAGTGTGTCCTCCTGCTCATTCTCCAACACCCCAGTATACTCTGAAGAAAACAACCAATGGATGCTCCCTAACATACAATGTAGCTAACATATTGATCAGTGAAAGGAATTTAACTTTACTAAACCACACACACACACACACACACACACACGCACGCACGCACGCACGCACGCACGCACACACACACACACACACGCACGCACAGAGTGGTACCTCTGGTTACGAACTTAATTCGCTCCAGAACTCGGTTCGTAACCAGAAACGCTCGTAACCAGAAACATTGAAATCAGTTAAATAAAGACAATCCGTTTCAAGATGTATGTATTGTTCTATTTTTTTTATTAACATCCGGTCGTTTACCTGACAAAATGCAAAGAATACGTGTACATAACATATTAGATAAAGAAAAAGAAAAAAAACCAAATTCTTCTTCTTCTTTCGTTCGCTTGAAATATGTCTATAACTGCAATGCTGTCTCTTGTATGAATTGAACTGTCTTTTTCAGTTCACACAGTGGTCCATAGAGTTTATCTTCCACTGTCGTCGCTCTAGGCCAGAAAGTTTGCCTAGATATGTTATATTTTGGGCAGTCTTTGAGTATGTGCTCTGCTGTTTGCGACGCCAATCCACATGAGCACATGGCTGTTTCACCAATCTTGAATTTTGTATACATGTGGTTGCGTAATCTATTGTGCCCTGTTCTGAGGCGCAGAATAATGACTTGTTCTGGTCTATCCATATCGTGGTAGTCATCTTGAGCAGATTTTGGTGGCTTTCTGACTGATTTGATCATTCTTTTCTTTTGGTGGTATGTAACGGGCACATCAGGCTGTTCTTCTTTGGCTCCTTCCTTAGCCAATTGATCAGCTCTGTCGTTTCCGGGTACTCCACAGTGGGATGGTATCCACTGTATGGTGACCTAATGTTGACTGCTAAGTTCAGAAAGTAGTGTCCTGAGTACTGGCAATTTCCCAGACAGGAGCGCCTCGAGTACTGATTTTGCATCTGTCAATAGCACCACAGGTTGTGTACCATTGCTGGTATTTAGTAATTTCTCTGTTGCTATCTTGATTGCCTCAATTTCAGCATCGTAGTTATGGCAGTACTTTCCTGTCGGTACTCTAGCTGTGTCTAAAAAACCAAATGAATTAAATGTAAAATAAAAAAGAGATTTAGACTATTTTTATTACCAAGAAAACGATCATGGGAAATTTGTCATTTTCTTCGTTATTCTGAATCATTAGTTTCAGGAGTATCTTGTCGATGTTTCTTGGCAGACGACTGGGAATCTTTCTGCACCAAGAGACTATTAAGGGAAATGTGTCGCTTCCTTCCTTTGGTGGAGAATCTTTCTGAAGTGGGCCATCGTGTTATCATTCATCAGATTTACTGCCCTGTTAGCAATATGTTTGTTTGGATGATGGTTCACAATGAAGTCTTCGACGTCTGCCCACTTGCTGCAAATTTCTTTAATCCTGACAGCTGAAACGGTCACTGACTCCTCATCATAGGACGACTTCTCACCTTTAATGTCTTTAGCTGTTCATTCTGAAGATCCACAAGCTCATCTGTACTACTGCATGTACTCTACGCGATCGTTTGTCTCCAACGTTAAACTTTGCTCTCTCTCTCTCTCTCTCTCTCTCTCTCTCTCTCTCTCTCTCTCTCTCTCTCTCTCTCTCTCTCTCCTTCGTTCGTAAACAGAGGTACTGTTCGTTACCCAAGACAAAATTTTCGAAGTTGTTGTACGTAACCTGAATTGTTCGTGACCTGAGAACTGTTGTCCTGATCAATGATGCATATATATATATATATATAGAACTGTTGTCCTGATCAAGGATGCAAGAAAAATTCTACTAAGAATCATAATGGGAAGACTTCATAAGAAAATGGAAGAAGAGATTAACGTGGCTCAAGATGGATTTAGACAAAAAGTGAAAAAAGAGATCACATAATCAACATGTGTTTAATAAATTAGAAGTGCAGATAATTTAATGTAAACCTATTTTCATGCTTTGTGGATTATACAAAGGCATTTGACTGTACAACATCAGAAACTTTGGGAAATCATGAGGAATATGGGCTTTCCACCACATGTAATACAACTCATAATAATGCTCTATACAGACCAACAAGCAGCGGTTAGAATAGATGGCGAAACATCAGATTGGTTTGATATCAAGCAAGGAGTCCGTCAGGGCTGTGAGCTGTCCCCTATTTGTTTAATCTGTACGCCGAAAATATAGTGAGAAATGTAAGAGATTATATAAACAAAGAGCTATATGATGCCCTAAATATCGGTGGTTATGACATACCAGAGATTCCGTATGCTGATGATACAGTATTACTATCCACAACACAGAATGGTATAGAAAACCTAATAACTTAAACCCAAGGGAATAGTAAAAACCACAATTTATATCTTAAAATAGCAAAGACAAAGATAATGCATACAGATAAAACTAGTATGGAGAAAGAAATATATGTTAATGAGGAAACATTAGAGGTGTTGGAACATTTCGACTATGCGGGTCATTGTTTACCGACAACAGAGACACAATGAAAGAACTTAAAAGACAAATATCTATTGCTCTTTAAAGACCAAAACAACTGAATAAATTATGGAGTGGGACACATAGAACTACAAAAATTAGATTTTTAAGAGTATTCATCTTCCCCATTACAACATACGCCTGTGAGACATGAACACTTACTAAACAAGCATACATGCCTTTGAATATAACTGTTACAGATGGATTCTAAGAATATCTTAGATAAAGAAAAGAACAAATGCATCCATACTTCAAGAGCTGAATATTGAAGAATGTTGGTTATTAAAGACGATAAAACAAAGAAAAGTGAAATATTTTGGTCACTTGAAACGTCATGAAAGTTTGGAGAGAACAATAATGGAGGGGTTTATGCCTTGGAAGAGAGGGAGAGGAAGGCCAAAGAGAAGATGTGGCGGATGATCTCCAGATGGGTGTGTCGGACGCGGGTCATCTTACTTATGATTGAGAAGTTTTCCGGAAGGTTGTTATGGGAGCTAGTTTCTGCAAAGGACATGCTACTGAATTAATCAATTAATTAAACTCATTTGCTATATTTGACAGGGAAATAACGGGTCAAATGTCTAGTGAAAGTGATCACAAATATCAAAGTAAATGTTGCGACAGGAAAGACTTCTTTTCCAACGGAAAAAGGGATGGTCATATAACTCGAGAAGGGCGTCACCGTGGAGGAGATGTTACGTCGACTACCTCGTGCTGCGAAGGTTGTTGTTTGATTTCGGGCTGCGCCGCTCTATTCACGAGAGCAGTTTTCACGGACACTCCTTGGGGTCGTAGCTGGAGCTACGGGGTTCGTGTTTTGTGCAACGCTTTCAGCAGATCGTCCTGAGGAAAGAGACGGAGCTCTTTGGTATAATACCTGGTGCAATAAAGTAGATCATCTGGTTGTTTAAATGTTTCAATATAACCAGAGGATACCCAGCTACACGAAGACATGCGTCTACGACTGATAACATTCGTATGGCTAGTGGCGAGATTCTCGCCTGCAGGTCCGGTAGTCAAGAATTCGAATCCACATCAATGACCCGGACTGCCAGCTCGACCCAACATAACCTAGGTACCTGGATAAGACTTGGGAAGTGAAAGCTGTTGACGTCATTCTGAGGTCATCGCCCACTGGGTGCCGACTGGTCTATACAGATATGCGTCTAGCACCATATACCCAAAGTGACTTAAAGAGTATAAAAAGGCTCTTTACCTGTTCTGTTACCACATCTTTCCTGTGGTTCCTGCTACTGTTACCACATCTTTCTTGTAGTTCCTGTTACTGTTACCACATCTTTCCTGTGGTTCCTGCTACTGTTACCACATCTTTCCTGTGGTTCCTGTTACTGTTACCACATCTTTCCTGTGGTTCCTGCTACTGTTGCCACATCTTTCTTGTAGTTCCTGTTACTGTTGCCACATCTTTCCTGTGGTTCCTGTTACTGTTACCACATCTTTCTTGTTGTTCCTGTTACTGTTACCACATCTTTCTTGTGGTTCCTGTTACTGTTACCACATCTTTCTTGTAGTTCCTGTTACTGTTACCACATCTTTCTTGTGGTTCCTGTTACTGTTACCACATCTTTCTTGTAGTTCCTGTTACTGTTACCACATCTTTCTTGTGGTTCCTGTTACTGTTACCGTATCTATCTTGTGGTTCCTGTTATTAATACCACATCTTTCTTGTGGTTAATTTTACTATACCACATATTTCTTGTGGTTCTTGTTAATGTTATCTCATCTTTATTGTGGATACTATTACTGTTGCCATATCTTTCGGTGGTTCCTGTTACTGTTGCACCATCTTTCCGGTGGTTTCTTTCCTTTTTAGTATTTAATTTCATTTCCACTTACTTCTACCACCGATCTCCCCATTCCCAAAATGGTGGTGGTCGCTCTACAGGCTGAGAATTACTGTACTGAACCATACCACTGATTATTTGGCATTGCTTTACGCATCTCGCTAGTTGTTCGCAGCTAAGGTTAACTGCATATCATCTACATGACGTCGCAGTCAACTCCAGAAAGTTTTGGTTGTTTGTAATTTCCTGCCAACTGTACGTTCAGTAGTTTGTTATTATTTTCTGAACGACCGGCACGCATATCTTTTTATGAAAACCAAGGCGAGGCTTGTTATCGCAGTGATCGCATCTATACTTTCTATAAGACTGTCACGTATTTCAAGTACTCACAGAAAAACCGTCCAGTGTCACGGAAGAGTCCGTGTGAAAGTAAACTGTAGAGTTGCTCCATGAAGGAAGAATTCGCTGAAATATTCGTCCAGTAGCCCACTTTCCACAAAATTTGACGCCGACAACACAGAGATAATCGTATACGCAGTCCTGGGCTAACTCCAGGTTGAACACCCTGCAGACAAGAGAATAGTAAGTCAATGACAACGAGATGAGAACGGCAGAAGTGCAAGAGAGGAAATATAAAGTGTGGGAATAGCCAAAGTATACATTGAACAACATGATAAAGAAATTAGTTTGTGAATACACGCTGACATGCTTCGATGTCATTGTTCTTGTCCTTGGTGTATTCACAAACCGACTCCCTGCTCCAGCAATTCCCCCTTTCTTGCGTAGATGTATCGGTGTGTTTATTGTTTATGATCTGATCTAGACTCTAGTGCTGCCTAGTTGATGAGCTAGCACTGTTCCTGCACACACAAAGTCACAACACATCAGACAGCAGCAGGGTCAGCGTGCGGGTCATAATGACTTCTAAAATAGCCACAAGGTCCCGGCCATAGTAGTATGTACAAAGAAACCAGTTAGCTTTGCTACCACTTTAAGAAGACAAACAACGCTGTATCGCTTTGTTCTACTATGTATACAAATGAAGACATCATGGTACGGGGCTGAGTGGTCTCGAGATATGGTGTCCGCCTCGAGTGCTGGAGGTCCCGGGTTCAAGCCCCGGTGAGGACCGGGATTTTTTCACGTTGACTTCTAGTAAAAGTTTCCCCTGATATCTGGGTAGTGAGATCGGACGCCCGTGTGTATTGTTGCGCACGTAAAACATCCCTTGGCAGTTGGAAATCGAAAAAGAGTAGCCTAATGGCGCTGCCCGGGCAAAATTTCGTGTTAAAAATCTACCCAAAGTATTTAAGGATCCTCGCTGGTGCTACGGAGTTCGTGCACTGAGCTGAGTTTCTCCAGACTCCGGTTTGAGTTACGAGAAGAACGGAGCACTTATGGGTTGCACCCGTGTGCCGTGATGTTGAACCGTCGACTAAACTAAACTGAAGTCATCATGGTGTAACACACACACACACACACACACACACACACTCACACACACACACGTTGACATACTATCATTCGGGGTTTTTAGACTAGAATAATCATCTCAAGTGATATTTTTAGGTATTAAGTTGTAAATAAAATTAGAAGAAAGAAAAAGACTACTAAGATGAATGAAGAAGAAGAAGAACAACAACAATAACAAAACAAGAATAAGGTACAATAAGAAAATAAGGAGGAGGAAAATGATAACATTTTATATTAATGTTAATCCCTATAAAATAGAGGCGCAGGTGAATTTAATACGCGATGTATATTGTGCACAGGTCCGCAGGTCATTTCATTTATGACAGAGACGTATTTCGAGAGAATGCAATGGTTGAATTGTTCTGCACAGGACAAGTCAGTGTATGATGATGATGATGATGATGATGACAATGATGATAACTTCAATGATAATTAGTTATAAGGTAATACATTTTACCAATGAAAAATGTTGGAATTCACCATCATCATGTACAATGTCGATAAAGCGTGGGCGTTCATATTTCGCCATCTCACTTGGTCACCAGAGCCGTGGATCAGCTTCGTGTTCTTGTCTCGACCATACCACATGACCAAGCCATTCATGTGTTTACTTCTCTGCCTTCCCCTTATTCTTTTCCCCTCAAGTTTGCGAGTTGTCACCAAGTTCACTAGTTTATTTCTTCTCATAACGTGCCCAAAACAACTTGACCACAACTGTCTGAGTCTGATTTCTCCAATCAGTTTACGGTTTTCATTTGCCTCTTGTAGGACTTGCTCATTAGTTTTTCTGTCTTCCCTTGGTATTCTTTGTATTTGCCTGCGAATCCACATTTCCATTGCGATTAGATGTTGTCCATGTTTCGTAATTTAACAGAGAAATTGTGATATTACCTGTACTCAAATGACAGCACCATAGGCTCCACCCCAGATGTAATAGTAAGTGTGCAGTTCAAATTGTTGGGATAGCTACCATTGCCATAGTTTGGGCTCTGGATGATGAAAGGCTCACTAGTTGGGGTCACACTCAGAACGGTGGGCGTGGACAACTGACACAGAGGGTAGATCCTTGGGGTCTGTCAACGGAAAATTAAAACAGTGATATGGAATGTTACTGATTTGTATTAACCAAATATATTTGTATGGATGAATGAATACATTTGTAGTTTATCACGACATTTATCATAATATCTCCTCCTCTTCTTTATGTTAATGCATTTCTAAATCTTTTATTAATTAGCATGAAGTTAATTTTATTAAATATTTTCTTAACAAGACTTCTCCAGGAGTAAATTCGTCTTTTATGCTGTTTAAACTATGTCAAATTACCATAACTTTTTTGGGGGGCCCATTCTATGAATGTTTCTTCTGTTTCCATTTCATTTTCCTAACTCATAGTCACCAACAACAGCTTCCATTCTTGCCATTCCTATTGCGCTCGCATGCGTAGTTCATACATTTGATACTACTTCTTGTGCACTGGACTGATTTGTGTGTGCGTGGATTAGTTTTCCCTATTGCCAGTGTTCCTCGCCGTCAGTCGAACCCACTCCGACTTTTGAGGTACTTGTAATGTACGTTCGCAAGTCAAGGACGACAAATAAACATTCTAGTACAACTGATCGGTGTAGGGTAATAACCCGTTATGTATGGCGTATGGATCAGAGGACTATTAAAACAATTACTAATTAATTGTAAACAAGAATTAACTAGTGCCTGCACATAATATAAGGGCTGGACCGTTCGACATAATCACTAATGTAGAGTTTAGGGAGAGAGCTAGATAGATACAGCCAATCAAATCAAATCAAATCAAATCAAATCAACTTTATTAGGGTCACAAATTGGGCGCGCAGGCCCGTCTTACATTCGGCCCTTTGAATCACTCGTCTTTCGTTCATCAAGAGCATTATACATTTACATAGGAAGAAAAATAAACATTGTGAAATGAATGTTGTAAACATAAACAAGGCTAATTACCATGTTATGAGGCCCATCTCCCACCTATCCATACATCACCAGACCCACACACACAGCCCCACCTACCCACACACACGCAAACCAAGGGACACATACATACCCCACCAACCAACCCATCCCCCTCCCGCACATCCCCCACCCACACACACTGCCCTCACCTGATCCCCCAACCAAAATACACTCGCCACCCACAAACATTCCCCCACCAACCCACACATCCCACGCCCATCCACATACACATCCTGACCCACACATCCTCTCCCCACCCACGCACACAATCCCCCACTAACCCACACATCGCACATCCACTCACACATCCCCAAACCATACACACACACATCCCCACGAACTGACATGTCCCTACCCCCCCCCCCCCCACACACACACATCTCCCTAACCACCCATACATCCCCAATCCACTCACACACACCCCACCACCCACACATACAACTTCCACCCACCCACACATGCCTTAACCCAATCCCCCACCACACAATCACCCACCCGCACATCACATACACCCCCTAATACGCAATATTCCCAATGCACGCACCACACACACACACATATCCCTCACCAACACATCCCCACCTACAACCACACACATACCCCCCACCCAGATACCACACAATATTCCCACCCACACCCACACAGATACCCTTACCGATCCACCCCACATACCCCCACTCACACACCACAAAAATCCCCCACCCACACACACATACCTCACCCACACAATATCCCCAACCAACACACCACACACCTCTCCCTACCCACACACGCATTCCCTACCCGTCCACCAACACACACTCACTTACGCATACATCCTCCACTACGCACCCACACACCCCCACCCACCCACCCCTAACCAAACATCTCTCGATCACAATACCCCTACCCACACACATCCTCCACCCACTCACACAATCAAGAGGAGAGGAGGCGACGCTGTTGCTAGATACACATTGAGAATATCTGTATATAGTGTAAAGAGAACATCCTACCTACGGATCTCATAGCACAACAGCAATAAAGGTCGCTCTGAACCACACGTCGAGGGGTTACAGCTTTCTCCATAACCCGGAATACTCTCGTGGTTGACGTGAGCGCACGAGAATTGGATGCGGTTCGAGTCGCGCCAGTTACTTATGAGAGTATGGAGCCGGTCGCTCAGAAAGTTGTGGCGTGCTGATGAAAGTAATCTAGCCTAGGAATCAACATACAGCTGACAGATGCTGATGTTGACCGCAATATCCTGAAACAGGATGGAAACGCGGGAAAAAAATTGAGGGAGCTGCAGGAATCAAAAGAAGGCAGTGGGGCTTGATGTGATTTGGTTGATGTCCTCTGTTGCATTGTGGAATCATAAGCAGCAGCAGGAGAAGAAAAACAGTCACATGGTATAACTGATAGCCTACAGAGACAATAGACAAAACAGGATTAATACAGACCTGCGCATCCGCGGTTGCAATGCAGGAGAGTAGTCCGGCGATAATCACAAGTAATGGGGAAGTGTGCTTCCTGAACATCTCCATTCTTCAAATAAAACGATGATTGCTTTTCAAGTAGCTCAGCTGTAAAACAGTAAAGGTTATAATTTGAACATTTATTGGTACTTAGAAGTTGGTGCACTGTGGTAAAACGCTTCTTATGTGAATGTATGAGAGAAGAAAATGTTTCCTTAAGGTCAATATCAGCCTATTAAGATAGTTGTGCCAAAGGGATGTGTAATGTCTCCAGATCTGTTTTCTCTATACAGTGAAATATTTTTAGACATTAAGAAGATACCAGAGGTATCGCCCTTCGGGGACATAACATAAATAACATTAGATATGCGGATGACACAGTATTGATAGCAGACAATGAAAATGATCCGCAACTTCTAATAGATTCGGTTATTGTATACAGTGAACAACTAATGTTACAATTAAATTGTAAGAAGACACAGATTATGCTCGTCCCTAGAAGAAAGAAATACCACAATGTAATATACGGATAGCGGGTGTCCCTAGCCTAGAGGTTTAAAGTCTTTCTCTGTAATCCCGTATACTCTCTTGAGTAACGTGACGTGTGCGAGAATTGGAAGTGGTTCTCGCCGCCTCGGTAACTTAGGGGTATGTGAGCCGGCCGCTCAGAAAGTAATTACAAACTACTGAGCGTAATCTTGCCAAGAAATCAGCAATCAGCTGAAAGATGTTGATGTTGACTGTGATGTCCTGTAAAGGATATGCGAACAACAATATACGGATAAGTGAATCTGTACAAATATCTCACAACAGTCTGATGGGATTTGCCTTGAAGAGATTATAACAAGAATAGCGATGGCAAAGGTAGCCTTTTGCAAGATAGGAAAATACTGTCCAATAAAATTACGAAGTGATTATTCGTAGGGCGCTTCGAATAACACTGAGCGTTATTAGCAGTCGCCGCTGATCACGTGACGTACGATTACAACCGTCAATTGGTTTACGTCACGTCTATTTATCTGCCTTATTGTCTATGTGTGTTTTTTTTTCAGGTTCATTTTCTTCGAACCTCACTAAGACTATATCTGTGATATAATAACAAATAATAAACACTACGAACTAAAATATAAAACTGAGAAACACGTACCTTGAGAATAAAGTGTGCTCTATGATCTGCGGAAGCTGCCAGAAAATAAAAGGGGGGGGGGGGGAACGGCTTCCCCAGGCAGCAAAGGAGTAATCGGGTGTGGGAATCGAGAGAATCGATGGATCTAATAGATATCTTTGTTTAACGTAAATTTTATTTGCAAAATAAACTATCGCCCCTGAATCAGCATATCGCCCCGGAACTAGCACAATCACCTAACTAGACACTGTAAGGCAAGGGTGTCAAACTCAACCGCAAAACTCAAATCACACATAAGGTTGCGGGCCGGACAGGATAAACATTCAATAAGCCGAAAATTAAACCTTTTTTTTTAAACATTAATATAAATTAAAACAGAAAAGAGTGTTAATAATAAAACATCACGACAAACACTAACTCACTATACAACTATTATTTTCTCTTATTCTGATCGAAGCGAGAACGCTCTCAGGTAGCCTATAATTCAGAAGGTTGCTAATTAGGGAATTTGATTTGCACTTTATAATCTCCTTCTTCGGCATTCCTAGCCATTGAGGTTCTTTGCTGCAGATACAAGCCGTCTCCATTCGTTTCTTTGGTTGGCCTTCTCTTGCCAGTCGTTGATTCCAAGTGCTTGTAGGTCTGTATGTATATTATCTCTCCACCGTCTTCTTGGTCTACCTTGGGGTCTACGGTCATTTATTTCCTGAGTGTAAGCGAGCTTTGTTTCCCTGTTATCTTCCATTCTTTCTATATGCCCCAGCCATTGCAGTCAATTAGCCTTCATGATACCAGTGATTAGCGGGTTCTCAAACAGATCATAAATGTCTTTGTTGCTTTTTCTTTTCCACTCTCCACTTTGTGTATCCCTAATGGGCCCAGAGATGCGTCTTAAGACTTTGTTCTCAAAGGTTTGTAACAAGGCTTTGTCTCCTTTAGTAGTACTCCAGGTTTCAGAGCCATACATCACAACTGATCTGATCAGTGTTTTATATATTGTGATCTTGGTGTAAGGAGATAGCGCATTTGATTTTACCAAATGGTGTAGTGCATAGTATATCTTATTTCCAGAGTTGATTCTAGCTTGTCTATATTGTGTTCATAAAAAATATTTTTGCCTTACTGTCTTTCTTGGGCCGAATATATGTGTACGTCGTTTGAGAGCTCTCGGGCCTGATATGATTGTACGGCAGGCCGGATGTGGCCGGTCGGCCTTAAGTTTGACACCCCTGCTGTAAGGGATACATTTTACAATAAATAATTTGGGACCGCTATTGGAAATGGTGCCCGCCCCTTCCCCCCTTTTTTATCGCAGTAATACCGTCGATTGGCCGCGCTGCGAATAACGCTTGGTATTATTCGTAGCGCGCTACCAATAACGCCTCCGATAAAATGTCAGTTGAAACGAGAAAAAGAGTGTTGAAGTGCTACATAGAACCTGCATGTTTGTACGGCTGTAAAACATGGACAATGTGTAAAACTAAGTGATGTATTTATTCCCTGTCAGGATACAATAATTAGTTAATGTATCGGAGACACGCACATTCAAGCTCAAGATCAAATTATTATGTTAATTGGTTGTTTGATAGAAGAAGAAAAAAATAAGTAGAGTCGACTTAAGCTGGCACACTTTACAAGAACTTATGTTGGCGCGATGAATAGAATACCCTTACAAGGAATTAAGTTGGCGCGATGAAGAGTAACTTTACCAGGACTTAGGTTTGCACAGTAAGTAACTTCACATCATTCCTTCGGCATGCCACCACAAATACGGTTGCCAATCTCTATTCTAGACTGTAAAGTGTTGCGATCAACAATCTAAACTCGCGAGTTTATTGGTTTTACATTTGTGAATTTAAAATGACGTAGCATTCGTTATTAAGCATCTGCTCGTGAGTTGAGCTAAAAATCATCATCATCATCCAGTGTCCTGCCGGCTGGACTGAGCGATCATCTCCACAAATTGCGATCTCAGATGGCATTGATCACATCTGTGTTGACTCCCCTGTGTGCCCTGACATAAGACTGTTAAGAATTTTCTCATGCCGTGTTCCTCTGTGTCTCTTTCCACAAATCTGTCCGGTTGTCACAATATGTTCTAGTATTGGTCTTCTCATAATGTGACCAAAGAATGATGACTGCTTGTCTCTGATGTTTCTGATAAGATGTCTTTGCCATTTAGTCTCCCTAACAATGATCATATTGCTCAATCCGGCTGTCCAATTAATGTTTTATAAAGTGCATTTAAAATCTCGCACCAGATTACCTTCATTACCATCATGTCCAATGTCGGTTAGCGTGTTTAGTAATATTTCCCCATGTTACACGATCACCAGAATCGTGGATCAGCTCAGTCTTCTTGTCTCGACCATGACAAGTGGTCAAGCCATCCAGATATTTACTTCTTTGCCCAACCCCCCCCCCCCCCCTTTTGTTCTTGCTATATAACACCAAGTTCTCCAGTTTACTTCTTCTCATAACGTGCCAAAAAATATTGACTGCGAGCGTCTAATTTCTCTAAAATTAGATTACTGTTTTTTATTTGTTATTTTTGTTTTCTTAAGGGACTTGCTTGTTGATTTTTCTGTCTGTCCATGGTATTCTTTGTGTTTTCCTCAGAAACTGCATGTCTACTGCCATTAGATGTTTTCCAATGTTCGCGCTTTACATCCAAATAAAGTGCATGTTGTATATATAGCACTTCAACACTCTTTTGCTCGTTGCAATTGACATCTTTTTATTGGTCAGTATGTTTTCCATCTGGAAAATAACTACCTTTGCCATAACGATTCTTGTTCTAATCTCTTCAAGGTATGTCCCATCGGATGTTATGACTGCTCCGAGTTAGTTAGTTAAATAATTAGCTAGCTAGTTAGCTAGGTCTCGCCTTGTCTATTTTAACTTGTTGTTCTTTAATCACCTCTGTTGTGTAGTAAACAAGTCTTGTTCAAACCGTCACGTAAATTACTTAAGATAAAGTTATATAAACAAATATGCTTCATACTAAACGACAATGTACTTGCATGTTCACATACATTGATAAATGTTGCTGTATCTTGTCTGGTCTCCGCTGTCCTTTTTTCACATTTATATACATTTGTATCTAGTGCAACAGGATATAACTTATCTGGAAGGGGACACAGGACGTAACCAGTCATGTGGAGAATAAATGTTGTCAATAAAGCAAGAATTATATTGCTATGTACTGATAGTTTCAATAGACCCGGATATTTCTTTACAGGGGAGAAAAACATAATAAATGTGTCTCTGTGTGGAACATGTAAAACATTTAAATATTGAGCACAACCCACTACTGGCAACGCTGGCCGTATTCTGGTATGAACCTAAGGCCTATCCACGTCAATATGGAAGCACTATAATCTAGTTTCGCTCTCGTTTGAGCTCGTCAGCAGTGTATATCGCTGACCGGATCCGGAAACACGCCCCGGATCACTGGCGTGTGAAGCGGGTGTGTAACCAGGTGGCACACGCTGGACACGCCAAATTAACATAACAGAATATTACAACGTTACCCATCGTAGGCTATGCGCAAGATTACCCAATCGCCGCGGCTGACGTCCGTCAATCGATGTGGATCCGAACGATCAGGACTTCTCACAGGCAAGGAACACCAGGCCTCCTAAAATCCAGTGCGAAATAATCAAACTGATTATTTGGTTGTTTCGGGATTTGAAATTTAATTATTGAGCACAACCCCCTACTGGCAACGCTGACCGCATTCTGGTATGAACCTAAGGCCCATCCACGAAAATATGGAAGCACTATACTATAGTATAGTGCTTCATATTATTAATTTCACATTTATATTATTCATGCATGCATGAATCCATCCATCCATCCATCCAACCACCCATCTATGTATCTATGTGCATACATACATACATACGTACATACATACATACATACATACATACATACATACATACATACATACATACATACATACATACATACATACATACATACATACATACATACATACATGCATGCATGCATACATACATACATACATATATACATACATACATACATACATACATACATACATACATACATACATACATACATACATACATACATACATACATACATACATACATACATACATACATACATACATACATACATACATACTGTGACGAAATTAGCCATTCTCGAGTCTGCTGAATTTCTTTTGTGTCATACTTCTCTTTATGGCATCGATAAATACAAAATAATATTTGTATTTATTATATCATTGTATAATGTGTTGTTGTTTTTTTTTTTTTTTTTGCGCTCCCTCATTTTGACCTTAAGCGTAGTCCACATAAACTACTTCGAGTAGTTTTGGACTGAATTTTACGTTTGTATTAACTTTTAATATTAACAGTCTCCCCCGCCATCAAGCGAATCTACGCTGACTTCAGAGGTACTTCTAATTTACACCTACATGTCAAGGATGATATTTATAATTATTACAATCATATACACATTGTATACGTGTAAATCTGTCTTTCGACTAGAATGCATATTGATAGAGTATTGCATTTCCGAAGGTGTATTTTTGCTCTCCTTTACTGAATGCTAAATTAGCGCACTCACTTCCTTTCGCCAACATGGCGGTTAGGCGTTGAACCGATAAAGCCTGTGGCGTGTTTATGCTTGCAGCTACGGTTTGCAATTGCATTTTCCTCATGTTGGACTGGTAGTACATGGTTCTATCACCCTGCTGCTAAGTGAGTGCGTGGGCGACACTGTGAGCTGTGAATTTCGAGTGGAATGCTTTTACATCTGTCCTGTACAGTAACCTGCACGGTCGGAACAATGGCAATCGGCTGTTGCTAAATTGACTGATTTGCCGTTTCAGTTCACGAGTGCATTTTCAGGAGACTCCTGGGAGTCGACGCTAAACCTGCAAAGTTCGTGCTTTATGGTTTATGCTTTATAACATGTCATTGACAAGACATAGCTTCTTGCGCTGCCTCGACAATTTCTTTGTTTAGCTTGGCAGTCGTCTCATTGATGCAATTTGCTAATGTTTTTTTTTCTTTTTCTGCACAACATCAAACGTATTTCATATATGTATATCATTCTGTTGTAATTCTACCATCTCCTCTGTTGAGTAAGAGGGTAATGTGTTAGTTGGAATAACATTAAAACCATCTTCTCGTCTATCAGCTTCCATCATCTCAGGTCTGCCTGTGACATTGACATTGTTTTCATCAATACATCTATTGCAAAATAATCACCAGATCCCACTAAACCCATTGCTGGAGGAATGCGTGTTGCATTGCTAGTGGCGATTTCACCTTCTCCCTCGTCACATACCTCTAGTGCACCCAAACGATAGCGAGTTAAATAGTCTACATTAACACTGACTCGTCCAGGCTTGTACTTTATCATATAATTAAACATTAACATCTGTGCAATACATCTTTGCTTGGTTGCCCCAAGTTCTGCAGTATGCCACATGGTTAGATTCATTTTACCTGGGACATCTCCAACTGTGTATATCAGAGATATTCACTCGATTGCTCTGTCATTGCTGACGTCAGGCTCAGAAGTTCAAGTTTTGAACTACGTTTTGAATTTCGTCCGGAGGGACACAGAGTACGGCTAGCGAAAGCTAGTACTCTCCTTCTGCCGTTCTGGATCTGAGAGGCTACTGACCCATGTTTAGGGTATGAGACGTCACTTTCGTCTAAAAAGGGAAGTTTGAAGCCGGGGAAGCCTAACAGTAGTGTTAAAGTTAGAGCTTCTTTAAGTTAGCTAAAGGCCTTATCGCATTCTGAAGACCAAAGCTGTGCGAGGAGCACACTGCCTCTTCTTAGCCTGATCTGTCCGTTGTTGATTAAGTTGAGCTACAATTTCATGGAGTATTCTGGCTATTGTGGCAAATATGAGCACGAACCTGCGATAATAGCTAAGAATGCACGTAACTCGAACTGCGTTTTAGGCATCGGTGATTGTTGAATTGCTAGCACCTTATTTTCAACAGTCCCTATGCCTTCAACTGACACGGTATCGTCTAGAAACTGTACTTTCTTCTTGCAGAAGTTACAATTAGCAGAATTCAGCTTCAAACCTATCATTTGTACTCTCTTGAATATAGCTCCCAGCTTAACCATATGTTCATTAAATCACCGGAGAATACGGGAATGTCATCTAAATAAACCAACCTTAACTTAAACATCATGTCTTGCGTGGATTACTGCATTAGACACTGAAATGTACTGGCTTAAATAGCTAGGCCCACTAGCATACGAATGTACTCGTAGAAGCCAAAGGGCGTTGTGAATGATGTTTTCTCATGGTCTTCTGGCTTCATGGCTTCATGGTAATAGCCACTAGCTAAGTCTAAAGAAGAGAGCAGCTTTGCTCCTCCAAGTGCATCTAGGTATTCGCTTACCCTTAAAAGTTGGTAAGCATTCTTCTTAGTCTTTATACTTGGGGCCCTGTAGGCTACACAGTCACAGTTTTCCTTCTTTCTAACTAGCACTACTGGCGAAGCCCCGGCTCTGCAAATTTCCTTTATTATCTGCTTTTTTAGCATGCCCTGTAGGTGGTCTCTAGCTTCTTGATAGAAGTATCTTCCTATATAGCTGCTTAATAGCAGCGTCGTCGGTTAGACATATGTTATTGGTTACTTTGTAAACCCAATGTCATTGTCATCTTCGGCGAAGAGGATGTCATACCTTGCTAAGGGTTCCCCAAGCTACTCTAAGTTTTCCGTCATTCTTACTGTACCACTGGGGAAGCACATGGACTACATCGTTCCAATATTATCTACTTTTCTAATTATCACTCCACTCAGAACTACTTAAATCAGTAGGGGACTTAATTAGTCTATTTTCAACACTGTGAGGTCTAGCAGATATTTTTAGTTTTTGGGCTCCTACAGTTGAGTTAAGTTGAACTAATGAGACGGTTTGGAAAATGGCTTTTCACATACCGCCTAAGTTTATCGGAGGACATTAACTGGAATATTTTTGAAACAGAGAGTTCACCGACCAATATAAGTTCAAAAATAATCAGTGACCGGGCGCTGACTGGGACACGGCACGCTTACCGTCAAGTTACCTTTCGTTGTTAGTGAAATAAGAAATTCAGGAAACATGAAGCCGAACTTAGCATAGGAACTGTCAAATGGGCAAGAAATAGAACGGATGGGGCTAGATATATGGGAACGGACACGCCCAATGAACCAAAACAGGCAAAGGCGGCAAGGATAGGTCCTTAACCTCAAACTATAACCTAGTGGTGTCAGGGATCTAGAATAAAGCAGATTAAGGAGAATTAATTATGCGGTATAGCGAAAATCTCATTGGGTAGCCCTTCACGACAAGGAGGAGTGACGTCACGTGATGCCAGGAATAACCGCCAAATTAAGCGGTATATATATATACGCGGGACAGAGAAGCAGTTAAGAAGATAAGCAGGTTTTAGACAGCCGAGTGCAGATACTCAAAGGCTGTTGAGACCAAGGAGGCTGGTCGGGCAGATAAACCTAAGGACCAGGGGAAACACGGACTTAAGTGTTGGAAGAAAGTGCCGCCCAAAATAATATATTGATTGCTACGAAGGACCCACGTCTAACTAGCTAAAGGAACCGCTCTTTGGTCGTAATGGGTGGCTAAAAGTCGCACACGACGTACATTAGCCAGAGAGAGACAAGGTAGTCGGAACCACACAGGAGACTTAAAGTCAGATAGGACGGAGAGGTCAAGTGGGATCCACTGCAAGCGATTGATTGGACAGAGACAAATGAAACCCACTGGACAGGACTCTTACGTTGTCGCTTGATCGATTGCCTGGGTAAAAAAAACTAGAGGGCGGTATTTCACGGTGGTAGTTGAGTGTGTGCATCCTTAGTAGATTTATATACTTTCTTGTCAGATTTGCGTACTTTCTTATTATATTCCCCTGATTGATATGTGACTAGTTATTGGTTTAATTGCAATTCCTTAGTTTGATGGTATTCTCTTGATGCTAGTGACCTTACAGCATTCTTCCATAATTGTTTAAATTGTTACCGCACGACACTTTGTATACTTTGTAATGTCTTTTGAGAAGCAAAAAAAAAAAAAACGTGATTCAGTGTTAGCTTATTCTTTTGAGTGCCTGTACTATTGTCGGTTAGGATAGTGTTGTATTCGTGACCTGCATACCTGTATACTTGTGAGGTTGGTAGATAAAACCAAGGGTAATCACAAATCAGTGGTTATCTCTACAACCGGAAGACGGACAATCTTTATCCATCAATTCTTTATTCTTTATCCTTTTCTTCCTCCCTCTCTCTCTCTCTCTCTCTCTCTCTCTCTCTCTCTCTCTCTCTCTCTCTCTCCTTCATCTCTACTCATTCTCTCTCTCTCTGTCATCTCTCACCTTCGTGCTATCACAAAATTGACGCTTCGGAACAGGATCTTCCAAAGTAGCTTTTGTCTGCCTGCCTCAAAGTTAGGGTTGGAGACAGACTCACATACAAGTTGTTGTATTTAGTTGATAGTTTATTGTTGTTAGTTTGGCAGTTGTAAGTGCTTTGTTCTATTAGGTCTACTAATCTTACAGTTGTTCAGTAGGCTGTCAAAACTGTCAGTAGGAGTTTTTAGTAAGACTACTCGGTTAGGGACTCTTGGTTTTAGCACACCCGGCAAACCCACTCGTCCGCAAGAAAAAAATAAACCCAGAAGAAGCCGAAGCAGCAGTCAGTCCTGTCCGGGAGCGAGTCCAGTAAGTTGTTCTAGTATATTTTGACGACAATTACAAACATGACTACCAGAAGTACACGCTCTTCAGCATTAGCCGAAAACAGCGAAGGACCGTCGGCCTCTGTGCAGGGCAATGTAGATTCTCACCCCACAACATCACCATGTGAACAAGTGAGATATGTAGTGATGTCCACTCGAAATAACAGCAATACTTTAGGGAGCTCACATGGCCCCACCGTTAATAAATACTTACGGGAAATCCGTTCAGCGTTCAGAGCGGGCATGGTGGGGACAGCTGACAAAGTTGACCTTGTCATCAACACCATTTCACCGCACGTGCACAGAGAGTTAAAGCTGCACACCTCTGAGAAGGACCCCGAAAAGATGTTGGAGGTTTTAGCGACCATCTACGGCGACAAACGAACCCTCCAAGAACTAACGGCGACATTTTTTTTTCCACCAGACAAGGTAGCCGGGAGTCGATCGTCGACTTCTCCCATAAACTGCACCGGGAATCCGAGGAGGTGGTCTGCGCACAAGAGAGACAGAATGTCTTAACGTTTCACGAGTCAATGCTCAGAGACCAGTTTGTCGCGCAGTTGAGAGACGATTTACCTCGGCAGATGATAAAAGAAAGGCTCATTGATGAGCCGTCGATGTCGTTTCTAGCTGCTCGTGATTGTGCTTTGCGATGGGCCAGCGCTAAACACACTCCGCAGACTGAAATGTACAACGTTGAAGCCATAGTGGGGAACCGGAACAGCGACCACAGGCAATAGAGCACTGGACATAACCGGAACAACGAACAGAGGGGCATTCCAGCAGAAATGACAGTAGGGGGCCACATGAACAGTCGGGCGAGGTAGACGAACTTAAGCCGGAGGTGGCGCAATTAAAGATGCAGTTGTCGCATCTTGTGAACGGTCGGGGACAGCCCCAGCCACGGTCCCAGAGACAGCAAAAACAGATTCGCTGTGATCTTTTCGGCCTGAATGGACATATTGCCAGGCTCTGTAGAGCTAATTTAAACTAGAATCCCGTACAGCTACGAGTCAGGCCGCGGCGGGAAGGTTCAATGACTCACCGATAAAAATGCTGGGCCAGCGCCCAGAGACAATGATAAGCATTGACGGTAGAAACGTAAGATGTGTTCTGGACACTGGCTCACAAGTTTCCACGATTTCAGAGGAGTGTTTCAATAGACTTTTCAGACATTATAGGTTAGATTTAGATAAGTATATTAGATTAACATCAGCAAATGGAGTTTCAATACCATATTTAGGGTACACCAGTACCAGTGTGCAAATAGGGACTGATAGTGTAAATAGTGCGGTATTTTTGTTTTAAAAGATGTGAGGGGCACCGAGAACAAAACGCCCTGTATATTAGGGATGAATGTACTGGCAGAGTTGCCAAATGTTAGCAGGTTTTTTCAGTTCAACAGGCCAGCAGACAACAATGCAATTGTTGATCTAGATCGGAAGAAAATGTGGGTGACAGGGGAGGCCAGGACTCACATACCTGCCCGCTCGCTGGCTGTCCTGCTAGTTAGGGGTCGCGCGGGGTTAACAGACAGAACGGTCGTTTTCGAACCAGGCAGAGATCTTGACCACAAGAGTTTAATTCTGCCTTACTGCTTTACTGGGTTAGAGGGGGGAGTGTGCCAAATACATATAGTTAACATGGGTGACGAAGATGTGTTTTTAGCGAGAGGTACTAAGGTGGGGGAGATATCTGATGCCACGATTGACCTGACTAGACATTTTAGAGTGGTAGGAACACAACAAATCGAGTTGTCCGCTAAACCAGACTGTAGTGAGCAGAGACCAGACAAGCCCCTTTTTGACTTGAGTGAATTTGAGGGAAGCGATGAGGAAAGGATGCGACTTGAGGGACTCTTAGCAAAATACGACTGCCTATTCGCGAAAGATGACACCGACATTGGGTTTACTGACAGGGTAACCCATAACATACTTTTGACGGATGAAGTCTCCATAAAACAGCCGTACAGGAGGATTCCTCCTGCCCTGTATCAAGAAGTGAAAGATCATTTACAGGGGTTGTTAGAAAAGCAGATTATAAAGGAGAGCTGTAGTCCCTGGGCCTCTCCGATAGTCCTGGTGCGAAAGAAGGACGGCAAATTGAGAATGTGCGTGGACTTCAGGGCCTTGAACATAAAAACTAAAAAGGACGCATATCCACTTCCAAGGGTAGACGACTATCTAGATGTGTTAGGGGGCGCGAAATTTTTCTCGTCTCTTGATTTAGCTAGCGGTTATTACCAGGTGGTGATGAATCCAGCAGACCAGGAAAAGACAGCGTTCACTACACCCTTTGTGTTATATGAATATTCCCGACTTCCAATGGGACTGGCGAATTCAGCGAGTACATTCCAACGTCTAATGCAGTCGGCGCTTCATGATTATATGTTTAAGTTGCTTTTAGTTTACCTAGATGACATTCTTGTGTACTCCAGAGATTTTAGTGAACATTTAGTAAAACTAGAGGCCATATTTGATAGGATACAAGTGTTGGGCTTGAAACTAAACCCAGCTAAATGTAATTTCTGCAAGAAAAGGTGCAATTCCTAGGCCATACTGTGCCTGCAGAAGGCATAGGAGCGTTAGAAGATAAGGTGCTGGCGATCCAAAGATCTCCCATACCTAGAATGCAGACTGAGTTACGTTCATTCCTAGGCGTGGCCAGTTACTATCGCAGGTTCGTACCCAAATTTGCCACACTAGCTAGACCACTCCATGAATTAGTAGCTCAGCTAAACCAGCAGCACACAGATCCAAGAAAAAGGAAGAAGAGTCCCATCGGGCAGCTATGGTCTACAGAATGCGACGAGGCCTTTAACAAACTTAAAGAAGCCCTAACGTCGACACCATTACTAGGCTTTCCAGACTTCACCCTCCCTTATATTTTAGAGTGTGACGCCTCATACACTGGTCTGGGTGTTGTTTTGTCCCAAATCCAGAATGGTACAAAGAGAGTGTTAGCTTATGCTAGTCGTACTCTCCGCCCGTCGGAGAGGAATGCACAAAGTAGTTCTAAGTTGGAACTTTTATGTTTAAATATTGAGCACAACCCACTACTGGCAACGCCGAGCGCATTCAGGTATGAACCTAAGGCCTATCCACGTCAATATGGAAGCACTATACTCGAGTTTCGCCCTCGTTTGAGCTCGTCAGTAGTGCATATCCCTGACCGGATCCGGAAACAGTCCCGGATCACGCGTGTGAAGCGGGTGTGTAACCACACGACACACACTAGACACACCAAATTATCACAACAGAACATCACAACGCTACCCATCGTAGGCTATGCTCCCGAAACAACCACATAATCAATTTATTATTGCTCACTGGATTTAGGAGGCCTGGTGTTCCTTGCCTGTGAGATGTCCTGATCGTTCGGGTCCCATCGATTGACGGACGTCGGTCGCGGCGATTGGGCAATCTTGAGCATAACCTACGATGGGTAGCGTTGTGATGTTCTGTTGTGATAATTTGGTGTGTCTAGTGTGTGTCGCGTGGTTACACACCCGCTTCACACGCGTGATCCGGGACTGTTTCCGGATCCGGTCAGGGATATGCACGACTGACGAGCTCAAACGAGGGCGAAACTCGAGTATAGTGCTTCCATATTGACGTGGATAGGCCTTAGGTTCATACCTGAATGCGATCGGCGTTGCCAGTAGTGGGTTGTGCTCAATATTTAAATTTCAAATCCCGAAACAACCACATAATCAATTTATTATTGCTCACTGGATTTAGGAGGCCTGGTGTTCCTTGCCTGTGAGAAGTCCTGATCGTTCGGGTCCCATCGATTGACGGACGTCGGTCGCGGCGATTGGGCAATCTTGAGCATAGCCTACGATGGGTAGCGTTGTGATGTTCTGTTGTGATAATTTGGTGTGTCTAGTGTGTGTCGCGTAGTTACACACCCGCTTCACACGCATGATCCGGGACTGTTTCCGGATCCGGTCAGGGATATGCACTACTGACGAGCTCAAACGAGGGCGAAACTCGAGTATAGTGCTTCCATATTGGCGTGGATAGGCCTTAGGTTCATACCTGAATGCGATCGGCGTTGCCAGTAGTGGGTTGTGCTCAATATTTAAATTTCAAATCCCGAAACAACCACATAATCAATTTTATGTTTAAAATGGACATTAACGGAAAAGTTCCGTGGTCTTCTATTAGGTGGAAAGGTTGAAATTTATACGGACAACATGAATTTAACAATGTGGCATAAAACGAAACTGGGTGCCATTGAGCAAAGGTGGAGAGCCCAAATAAAACACAGGCCTGGGCGGACTAACGGTAACGATGATTACTTGTCTCGATTCCCGCTGGAAGAACCGGGGGGAAGCAACGAAGAAGAAGGCGAAATCGCCATTTGCAGTGTTGCAGCGGCATGCATTCCGCCAGCCCTAGGTATAGCTGGTACTGTTGGTAGCGTTCCGACGGCAGATTTTAATGTAGAAAATGCTGATGTGTTTTTAGAATGCCTTGATGTAAATAATGTTGATGAATGTTCAAAATTATGCCTTGATGTAGATATGATTGGTGGGGTTGGCGTGGTGGAAGCTGCTGCTAGGACAGCGGAAGTTTTTAATGTCCTTCCCACACACACCTTGCCGTTTTACTCAACGGAGGATGTGGTGAGATTGCAGCAAAATGATGTAAATATTAATGCAGTATTTGATGTTGTATCGCGTAAACTTGTGTTGTCAAATGAATCTATGAAAAGGTTGCCCCATCAAACGAAGAAGTAGATGAGGCAGCGCAAGAAGTTATGTGTATTGGATGGGTTGCTGTATAGGAAAATCAAGGGGACAGGTAGGTCAGAGTTGCTGCAATTAGTGATACCAGAAATACTGCGGCTAAGGATACTGGAGTCAGTTCATAGCGTAGGGCATCAGGGAAGAGATAGGATGATAAATATTTTGAAGAGTAGATGTTTCTGGGTAGGGATTACTGCAGATGTAGATAAGTTTTGTAGAAGTTGCCACAGGTGCAATGTAGCGAAACCACCACACGTCAAGATTAAGGGACCGGCAGGTAGTTTGTTAGCTTCGAAACCGTTTGAAGTAGTAGCGATGGACTTTACGCTGCTGGAGAGGGACTCCAGGGGATTCGAGAATGTGTTGATCATCACAGATGTCTTCTCTAAATTTACTATTGCTGTCCCAACCAGAGACCAAAAAGCAGCCACGGTGGCGAAGGTTTTAGTAGAGAAGTGGTTTTTGTATATGGGTGTGCCAAGGAAACTCCACTCGGACCAAGGTAGGAACTTTGAATCTTCGGTGATTGCTGAGTTATGCAAGACATATGGCATAGAAAAGAGTCGCACCACTCCGTACAACCCTCGCTGCAATGGCCAAACTGAACGGTTTAATAAAACTATGCATGATTTACTCAGACCCCTCGAGGCTAAGGAGAAGATGAGATGGTCTGATCACTTAGCCGAAGTGGTTCAGGTGTATAACTCGACGCCTCACGCCTCAACAGGGTTTTCATCTCACTACCTAATTTTCGGACAAAAGCCTAGGCTGCCAGTGGATTTCATTTTAAATACAGGCACCAAAGACAGGGACACTAATGCAAGTGAGTATTTGGAAGGGCATCTTTCACGTTTGCGTGACGCACACGTCCGAGCTAGTGAACAGCTAAAGAAGCATGCCGCCATTAGGAAAGATAGGAGTGACAAAATGGCAAACTCTATTCCATTGCAAGTTGGCGAACTTGTCAGAAAAAGAATCCACTATAAGGAGAGGGCGAAAATACAAGACATGTGGTCAGAAGACATGCACATAGTTGTTAGGGCACCCACCATGTCTGGAGGACCGTATGTGATCAAAAATGTTGGAGGAGATGGATCGCTAATTAGGGTAGCCAGCCACGAAATGCGACGTTGCGAGGACGGTGCAGAAGAGAAGAAAATACGGACAACGTTGAGACTACCAGCACAACCGGATGTCCCAGCGGCTGTCGAAGTTGACCAAGACATTCCAGGCAAAACAGAATGGTACGCGTTTGAGCCTGGAGACCTGAGTAGACGGAGGTCTGAGAGGTTCAGACTTCGTGAAAGGGAGTGATAGAACTTCGACGTGAGGGTATGAGATATTTTAATAGTTAGCAAGGTATGACGTGGTTGTTTCATGTGGAGTGTAATTCGAATTGTCTCTGTGGCTGTCTAAAGAAAAACAAACAACGAAGTGTTCCCCGTGGATAGGGGGCTTACTTGTTATAATGTTTTTCAGGCCCTTGCATGGTGGTGCACCTTGATTTTTTCGCTACAGTGGGAAGTAGCGCTGTAAGGAGTTTATGTTGTTGATATTGTTTTCATTTTTTGATGTTCCTATGTGCAACCAGTGATTAATGATTTTGTTGTCTGGGGGAATACCCTGCATGCAAGGGGTTAGACTGTTTTTATTGATAATATTACTTGGTTTTAACAGGATTTAACTGCCTTAGAATTTTTCTGTATACTGGAAGAGCAGGGGAGGCAACCAATATTGGTTTTGGGGGTAAATTCCGAAAAGAGTTGTTTCCCTTAGGCATCCAATATTTTTCATGAGGGATGCCATAGGCGGAGGCAGGGCTTCACTCTCAAGGGGAGGAATAGCGCCTTATTGATGGTGGGATCCATCAACTTTTGGTAGGGGGTGTGAGACGGTTTGGAAAATGGCTTTTCACATACCGCCTAAGTTTATCGGAGGACATTAACTGGAATATTTTTGAAACAGAGAGTTCACCGACCAGCATAAGTTCAAAAATAATCAGTGACCGGGAGCTGATTGGGACACGGCCCGCTAACCGTCAAGTTACCTGTTAGTGAAATAAGGAATTCAGGAAACATGAAGCCGAACTTAGCATAGGAACTGTCAAATGGGCAAGAAATACAACGGATGGGGCTAGATATATGGGAACTGACACACCCAATGAACTAAAACAGGCAAAGACGGCAAGGATAGGTCCTTAACCTCAAACTATAACCTAGTGGTGTCAGGGATCTAGAATAAAGCAGATTAAGGAGAAATAATTATGCGGTATAGCTAAACTCTCATTGGATAGCCCTTCACGACAAGGAGGAGCGACGTCACGTGATGCCAGAAAGAACCGCCAAATTAAGCAATATATATATACGCGGGACAGAGAAGCAGTTAAGAAGATAAGCAGGTTTTAGACAGCCGAGTGCAGATACTCAAAGGCTGTTGATACCAAGGAGGCTGGTCGGGCAGATAAACCTAAGGACCAGGGGAAACACGGACTTAAGTGTTGGAAGAAAGTGCCGCCCAAAATAATATATTGATTGCTACGAAGGACCCACGTCTAACTAGCTAAAGGAACCGCTCTTTGGTCGTAATGGATGGCTAAAAGTCACACACGACGTACATTAGCCAGAGAGAGACAAGGTAGTCGGAACCACACAGGAGACTTAAAGTCAGATAGGACGGAGAGGTCAAGTGGGATCCACGGCAAGCGATTGATTGGACAGAGACAAATGAAACCCACTGGACAGGACTCTTACGTTGTCGCTTGATCGATTGCCTGGGTAAAAAAACTAGAGGGCGGTATTTCACGGTGGTAGTTGAGTGTGTGCCGGTCTCTCTGGCTGTGGGGTTACAACACTTTCTCTCTGTAATCCCGTTTATCACGCAGAGTCTCGCAGCGGAGCGAGAACTGAGGTGGTTCGACCCCCGCTCGTGACTTTCGGATACTGAGCCGGCCGCTCAGAAAGCAATGGCAAACTACTGAGCGTAATCTTGCCAAGAGATCAACAGACAGCTGAAAGATGCTGCTGTTGACAGCTAAGTCCTGTAAAAGGATACGCAAAACATTTATTTAGTTGAGTGTGTGCATCCTTAGTAGATTTATATACTTTCTTGTCAGATTTGCGTACTTTCTTATTATATTCCCCTGATTGACTAGGGGACTAGTTATTGGTTTAATTGCAATTCCTTAGTTTGATGGTATTCTCTTGATGCTAGTTACCTGACAGCATTCTTCCATAATTGTTTGAATTGTTACCGCACGACACTTTGTATACTTTGCAATGTCTTTTGAGAAGCAACTAAACTTTATTCAGTTTTAGCTTATTCTTTTGAGTGCCTGTACTATTGTCGGTTAGGATAGTGTTGTATTCGTGACCTGCATACCTGTACACTTGAGAGATTGGTAGATAAAACCAAGGGTAATCACAAATCAGTGGTTATCTCTACAACCGGAAGACGGACAATCTTTATCCATCAATTCTTTATTCTTTATCCTTTTCTTCCTCTCTCTCTCTCTCTCTCTCTCTCTCTCTCTCTCTCTCTCTCTCTCTCTCTCTCTCTCTCTCTCCATCTCTACTCCTTCTCTCTCTCATCTCTCATCTTTGTGCTATCACACTAAGAAAAGACAAAGTTCTCCTGGTCTTCCCTCTCAGTTTTGAGCTTCTTACAGGACTCCTGCTGATTCCCCGCAATCTTATTCTTTCCGCATACCTGTTCTCAATCTGTTCCTTCACCGTCTCACCCTCCTACCACTCTAAAGTGACTTGTCAAGTTGACTGTGGCGTCGGAAATCTCCCCGACTTGGGTACCAGTGTATTAGATAACAACGACATATTTCACTGTATTCAATAACAAGGACACATTTACAATGTAGTAGGTAACATGGACACATTTACATTGTGGTACGTAACATGGACAAATTTACAATGTAATAGGTAACATGGACACATTTATAATGTAATAGGTAACATGGACATATTAAGAATCTATGTACTTGAAGAGGAAGTGGGAGGTGGTGGAGGTGGAAGACAAAGGGAATAGGAGGAGGAAGAGGAGGAGGAGAAGGAGAAAGGAAACAGTTAAAAAAAAAAGAGGAAGATGAAGAGGGGGAATAAGAAAAGAAGTAGTATGTGGAGTAGGTATATTTTGTAAATTAGTACTCAAATAACAACAATGTAGAAGTATAGTTATGCATGCTATTTGATATATTTGCCGACAGTATAAAACAATCGTAAATGTATGTACAAATTACCCAAGCAATAGGTATAATATGAAGCAAATAAAATGCACGAACCTCGTGTGCATAATTGTACACACAGAAATAAAGTAAATTTTTATACATGCAGATCTGACAGAATGCTTGTTTTCTAAGCTGTAAAAGTAATCCATTATTGACATATACGTTTTGACATCTGTCACAGTAAATCATTATTAAATGGTATTGTTTGTTATGCTGTCAAGCTAAAACATTAATAATTAATATCATGTATGGTATGATCTTCGAGTAACTCATTATTGATGTATGATGTTTGATTTGATTAGAAACACAACCCAATATTGATATTTGGTACGATGCTAGTGTAGAGTATTCCTAACTTCTCTGCGACGGCGACATTCATCTATTTATTGAACCGCAGAGGGCATAGGGGTCGAAGTTTGCACACCTCTTTACAGAATAATAGGGCACACAGGCATAAGTATCGTGCACTCACGAGCACACACATGAATAGTTAAATCACGTTTATATTGCCTGGAATTTATTGAGAAATATTTAGATTTCCTATCTAGATTTTAGGGTTCTATTCTCTTCAAGAACCTGTCATCAGATATGACTATTCAGAGATAGTTGTAACGATTCATTTGTTTAAGATTAAACAAGTTTACCCTGGATAGTAATATAACATAGACACATTTACAACGTGTATAACATGAACACATTTACAATGTATATATATAATATACACATAATGTACATAAAATGAACACAATTACATGTCTGTAAAATTGTCATAGTTACATTGTGTTTTTAAAACATGACTCTTACCGGAGGCCTGCTGTGGGTCCATGAAACTTTTGACCAATGATATTTTACAGGTCAGTGCACGGAAAAATATGTGGCCAGTCATGTAGCGAACGATGATTTGTGGCAAGGAATATTTACCGACCGTTCTCATAACAATGTTAGCTGGCTCATTAAACAGTGTCACGTCTCGGAGCTGGCTCATTAAACAGTGTCACGTCTCGGAGCTGGCCCATTAAACAGTGTCACGTCTCGGACCTGGCTCATTAAACAGTGTCACGTCTCGGAAACTGAAATACTTTGGCAGTATTAGAAGTCACAGTGGCTTTGAAAGAAAAGCGATGGGAGGTATGGCTTCTGTTATAAGAGGCAGAGGTCGACCAGCACGACATTGCAGACACTTTAGGTATTAAGTTACACACGGCAGGAGAACTAGCCAGAGATTGAGAGGCTATTTAACGCGGTGTGATGAGAACGACGTTCTGTAAAGGACGTCCAATATGATGATATTGTTTATTTCCTAATACATATCTTTGATACTTGGCGGTGTCGTGGGGTTAATGCACTGAGCTGAAACCTCCTATTGTGATTTGACAACTAAGACCTAATGTTATTTGCACCGTGCATTTAACAGAGAATTTGAAACTGATACGCCAATTTCTGGAACCTTGCCGCCGTGACAACGACAGTTTGTTACATTGTGCTTCAAAAAATGACATATTAACTACAACTCCATGGCGGTCGCGAATGTGACTGATCAGACATATCATCGTGGTAAATGTTTGTCCACAATGGATGCATGTGAAACATGGTTAATTTCCCCATCACGCACCATCTTACGTCTCACGCGCTCATTGTGTGACATATCTGGACTCATTTTCTCCTGTGTCTTTATTCCGTGTTTGATCTTTGCCCACGATGCAACATGATCATTGGCGACTTGCTCCCAAAGTAAGTTATCAAACCTTGCAACAAACGCGTCCCGCTTACACGCATCTTTGTACGGTAGCAGAGTCCGACCCCGACATTTCTTACAGATCTGTAATTCATCTTTTGGTAGGCAAACTCAGTCCGCACAAAATGTACATCCAAATCAATCAATCAATCATGTGCCATGCCGGAAAGCGTAGGCGGTCATGACTCACCATTTCACTCGATCACCAGAGTCGTGGATCATCTCAGTGTTCCTGTCTCGTCCATGCCATGTGGCCAAGCCATCCAGGTATTTTCCTCTCGGTCTTCCTCTTGGTCTGTTACCTTCGATCTTTCCAGTTAACACTAAGTTCTCCAGTCCATTTCTTCTCATAACATGTCCAAAAAATTTTGACTGTCTACGTCTCATTTCTCTAATCAATCTACGATTTTCATTTATCTCCTGTAGTACTTGGTCATTGGTTTTTCTATCTTTCCATGGTATTCTTTGCATTTTTCTCAGAAACCACATTTCTGCAGCCATCAGATGTTTTTCAGCTCGACTGCACATTGTCCAAGTTTAACATCCATACAAAAGAACAGGCTCTATGTACCCCCTCAAGACTCTTTTTCTCGTTTCAATTGACATCTTTTTACTGGTCAGAATGTGCATCCAAAAGACAACACAATTCATGTGGTCACCAAAACATAAGTAAATTGGTAGTGTAAATCTTCCAGTTGCATACAATAGAGCATATATGTAAATGCAAATCTAGTAGGTATGTTGTTAATGAAATCAAATATACTAAATTATTTTTTAAAACTGTAGCTAAATATAGAATTACATGTTATCATACTCTGTTCAATGTTGAGTATTGGTAAACCTTATCATCTTCACAAAATTATTTTTCGCAATGGTTGGGTGCGTGTGCATGTGTTTATGTAGACGTTACTATCTGTCTGTCTTTTTGTCTCTGTGCCTATCTACCTACATGTATGTTTGTCCGTCTGTCAGGTCTGTGTTCTTGTCTGTCTACCTGTCTATTTCTCTACTTGACTGTCTATCTACTTATCTGCTTACCTACCTACCTACCTACCTACCTACCTACCTGTCTATCTGTCTGTCTGTCTGTCTGTTTGTCTGTCTGTTGGTCCGTCGGTATGTTTGTCTAGGTGTCTGTCTGTCTCTCTGCCTGCCTCTCTACCTGTCTGTCTACATATGTATATATATATATATATATATATATATATATATATATATATATATATATATATATATATATATATATATGCCTGTCTATCTGTCTGCCTGTCTGTATCTCTGTCTGTCTACCTATCTGTCTGTCTACCTGCATGTCTGTCTACCTGCCTGTCTGCCAATCGGTCGGTGGTTCTGTCTGTCTGCCTACGTGTACTTCTATATGTATGCTTGGCTTTCTGTCCGTTTGTCTGCCTGTCTGTCTGTCTACCTGTCTGTCTACCTATATGTCTGTCTGTCTTGTCAGGTAAGCACGAATGTACATGAAAGTAAAACTGAAAGTGCCAGTCTACTTCTAGGCAAAAGCAAATCCTTGGCTGCGTTCAGGCCGGCAATCAGATGGGATATCTATAATTTGGGCTGGCTGCAAAACACCTGTCACTGTAAGGATACCCAGGACGGTAAGTCTCCCAGGTGTATAAGAGGGTGTCGTTGCTTGAAGCATAATCACCTGAAGGCTGGTGGACAATTTGGTTTGTTGTTGCTAACTTTTGTGAAATTTCAATCTGTAGATGTATGGAGTTATGCATGTTTGAGAGCAAAGAATATATGAACGTCGAATAGAACAGAAAATGGTTAATGTAGGCAGACCAATATCGGTAGGTTAGATATACCAGGATATGGATAGGTTAGATAGAACGGAATATGGGTTACCTGGGCAGAACAGGAAATATATAGGTTAGATAGAACAGAATATGGGTTACCTGGGCAGACCAATAATATAGGTAAGTTAGATAGAACAGAATATGGATAAAGTAGGAAGACCAATATAGGGAGGTTAGATAGAACAGAATATGGATAAAGTAGGCAGACCAATATAGGTAGGTTAGATAGAACATAATATGGGTAAGGTAGGCAGACCAATATAGGTAGGTTAGATAGAACAGAATATGGGTAAGGTAGGCAGACCAATATAGGTAAGTTAGATAGAACAGGATGTAGAAGGGCTAAATAGATCTGGAAATATATATGTTAGATAGAACAGGATATACATAGGTTAGAGAGAGCAGAATATGTGTAAGGTAGGTTGGATGGAACAGAATATGGACGGGTTAGATACAACAGTATATTGGAGGTTAGATAGAATAGGATATAGATGGGTTGGATAAAACAGTATATGGATAGGTTAGATAGAATAGGACATAAATTGGTTAGATAAAACAGTATGTGGGTAGCTTAGATAGAAAAGGACATAGATTGGTTAGATAAAACAGTATATGTGGTTAGATAGAACAGGATATATTTAGGTTAGACAGAACAGGGTATGGGTAGGTTGATCATGATATAGATAGGTTAGATAGAGCAGAATATGGGTAGGTTAAGTAGAACATGAGATAGATAGGTTAAATAGAACATAATATGTGTAGGTTAGGTAGAACAGGATATAGATAGGCTAAAATGGACAGGATAGTAGTAGTTTATGCTTGACATAACATAGGTAGGTTTGTTAGTAAAGGAAATTGAGAGGTTAGATGCTAAAGGATAGAGATAGGTTAGACAGAACAGGATAGAGATAGGTTAGACAAAACAGGATAGAGATAGGTTAGACAGAACAGGATAGAGATAGGTTTGACAAAACGGGATAGAGATAGGTTAGACAAAACAGGACAGAGATAGGTTAGACAGAACAGGATAGAGATAGGTTAGACAGATCAGGATAGAGATGGGTTAAACAGAACAGGATAGAGATAGGCTAGACAGAACAGGATAGAGATATGTTAGACAGAACAGGATAGAGATAGGTTAGACACAACAGGATAGAGATAAGTTAGACAGAACAGGATAGAGATAGGTTAGACAGAACAGGATAGAGATAGGTTAGACAGAACAGGATAGAGATAGGTTAGACAGAAAAAGATATGGGTTGGTTATTTAGAACAGGATCGGAGTAGGTTAGCTAGAACAGGTTATGGGTACGGTAAGCAGAACGATATCGGTAGAACAGATAGAACAGGGTATAGATAGATTAGTCATAACATGATATTCATTCATTCATTCATTCATTCATTCACTCATTAGCATGTCCTTTGCAGAACCTCGCTCCCATAACAACCTTCCGGAACAATTCTCGATCCTAAGCAAGATGACTCGAGTCGGACACACCCTTCTGGAGATATTCTCCACATCCCGCACCCATCTTCTCTTTGCTGCTCAGCGTGTTTAGTAAGTGTCCAGATCTCACAGGTGTATGTTGCAATTGAAAAGATGCATGCTTTTAAAAATGTAATGTGTGTAGTTCTATCTGTCCCACTCCATAATTTATTCAGTTGTTTTAGTCTTTGAAGAGCAATTCACAGTCGTCGTTTAATATCTTTCATTGTGTCACCGTTGTTGGTAATCAATGACACAAGGTATTCGACATAACGACCATGATATAGATAGGTAGACATAATAGAAAATGGGTACGTTGAGCAGAACAATATCGGTAGAACAGATTGAACAGGATATAGATAGGTTAGATAGAACAGGATATAGATAGGTTAGATAGAACAGGATATAGGTACGTTATGCAGAATAGAATATGGGCAGCTTAGACGGAAAAGATTATAGTTGGTTAGAAAGTAAATAATATAGTTAGGTTAGATAGAAAATGATGTAGTTAGGTTAGACAGAAAATAATATAGTTAGGTTAGATAAATAAGAAATTACAGTACAAATTCGATTAACCGTCACCGTCGGGACCAGGACGGTGACGGATAACAGAAATCTCTTCAAGCATGGACAATAACGTGATTTGACTGCGGCTTTGGGACGAAAATGAAAATAACATCTTTTAAAAATGAATAATACGTACATATTGTATTTAATTTTGCAACACTATCAATATCTCATCTCATCTCATCATGTTCATATTGCATCTTGCGGTGTCGAGGTGAAGTATAAACATCGTGAGAGTGCCCGATTATGGGCTTCATGTATCGATAGTCCCATGGACTCTGCTATTCCCTCCGTCCAACGTTTACGTGGTCGACCTCTTCCTCTGTTTCCATCTGGTCTGTACATCATTGCTTGGTGTGGTATGCTGTTGACAGGTAACCTACTTCCATGGCCAAACCATTTGACTTGCTGCTTTTTAATAAAATCTAGTGCTGCTTTAACCCCCACTTTAGTCCTGATTTCTTCATTTCTGATCTTATCTCTTCTTGATACGTTGAGTATTCTTCTCAGGAACCTCATTTCTGTTGTTTTGATTTTGATTTTCTCTTTTTCTGTCATTGTCCAGGTTTGGCATTGGTAGCACAGAGTTGGTACCAATATAAACTTCAATATGAGTAGCAATGATCAGAAATATATTGTACTACTATAAACCTACGTTACTTTAAAATAGTATGTCATCTCCTTCTGTGTCTTTGAGGCCCGAGCTTTCTGCGCGGCGATGATACGTATATTATGCAGAAGTAGAGTCTGTATGGCATTTTCCTCCTCTTTCTTTTCAAACCAGTATATGAACTTTGATAACATTGTGTCTGCTTCTGAGTGGCTAATTGTAGGTGTTTGGGTAATAACTGATCTATCATCGTTATCAATGTCTTCTTCTTCTTCAATGGCAGTCACACTAAAAATAATTTCATCATCTTTCAAAATCTCAAAGCCTCCCTCCATTTTGTCACATTCCAACCAATCTATTACGTCTTCTGGAGTAATGTTTTCACTGTTTAGTCCTACATTGTTGCACAGTTGCACAATGTCGTCAACACTAGCAGTCTCAGTTCCTTCAGTTTCGTCAATAGGTTCAGGCAAGAGTTTATTCCACCCATTCTTTAAAGATGTCTCTTTGTTTGTTGCTACTCACGCATTTTTTAAAGACGATGACGGATAACATAACATGGCGGTTAAACGAGTGACAGTTAATCGAAGTTTTACTTAATTATTTTAGATAGAACATAATATACATAGTGTGATAAGTATATAACTACGTTAGATAGAAAAGTATATAATTAGGTCGGATAGAATAGAATAGACTTAGACTGAAAATAATATATTTAGGTTAGACAGAAAAGAAAACAGTTAAGGGTAGATTAACACTATATCCGTAGGTCAAGTGCATATTAAATTGTTTGACATTTTTCCGTGGATATGAAGCCAAAGATAAAATAGTGCCATGTTTATCTGTGGATGTGAAACGAGTTAACGTAGTGCCACCCTTCTCCGTGTACATGAAACTACAGTTAAAGTAGTGCCATCCTTCTCCGTGTACATGAAACTACAGTTAATGTAGTGTCATGCTTCTCCGTGGATCACAGTTACTGTAGAGCCATCCTTCTCCGTGGATTTCAAGCGATAGTTAAAGTAGTGCCATGCTTCTCCGCGGATATGAAGCTCAATTAAAAGTAGTGCCATGTTTCTCTGTCGATGTGAAGCGACAGTTATGGCAGTGCGCATCTCGCCAGCTCCTGCGCTTGGAGAGGGGAAGAAATAGTCTGCAAATAAAGATAGATTGACAGACAGAGATATGGTTAAACGGACAGACAGACAGATAGACAGACATTAGGTAGGTATGTAAGCAGACAGGTAAGTAGTTAGAAAGTTAGGTAGGCAGGTAAGCAGATAGGTAGGTAGACAGGTAGTTAGGTTGGTACGTAGTTAGGTAGGTAGCTTGGAAGATAGATAGGTAGGTAGGGATGTAAGTATTTAGGTAGGTAGGTAGGTAGTTAGGTAGGTAGCTTGGTAGATAGGTAGGTAGGTAGGTAGGTAGGTAGGGATGTAAGTATTTAGGTAGGTAGGTAGGTAGGTAGGTAGGTAGGTAGGTAGGTTGGTAGGGACGCAGATGTGTCTGATAAAGTTTGGAGTACCTACCTCAAAACCTCTTTGGGATACTATTTCGTCTGCTTTGAAGGTAACGGTGAAATTACTATTCTCGGGAAGAATGTATTGGAACGTATACTCATTGAGCCATTCTCCACAGAACTTAGTTCCATGCACACAAAGATAATCCCAGACACAAGATATTTCGGATTCAACTTGAAAGTCCCTGGGTGCACAAAGGATGTGATGTTTAGTTAATTCAAGTTATCTACTTCATGGTGGAAAACAATTAATTCAAGTGAATTACTACCGCCAAAGCAGTTAATTCGAGGAAAGTACTTCATGGGGGAAAGCAGTTAATGCAAGCGACATACTTCATTGGGTACAGCAGCCAATTCAAGAGAAATACTTCATGGAGTGAAAGCAGTCACTTCAAGATAAATACTTCATAGGGGGAAAGCAGTTAATTCAAGAGAAATACTTCATGGGAGAAATGCAGTTAATTCAAGTGAAATACTTCACAATGTACAGCATAATTGTCGTTGGGGTTAGGAAAAGAGCTGATACCCGCTGCTTAGAACAAGTTTTATCACAAGGTTGTGCATCTTTAACAGTTAGTTAAGACGTACACATCGGAACCTTCCCTCGTCATTACTAGCGTGGAATCTATTGGAAACAGGTAATGTGATTGATAGAGACAATGAGTTATGTGTTGTTTTTTTTTTAACACATAAAATGGACGAATGTTTAAGTTAGCGGAAGCCACTGAAATTCAATTGGCAAAGCTAGCGTTGTATAAACAAAAAGGCATGATAGTCTAAAATGGTTACATGTATGTGTCGGCGCGTGTGTGTATACATGTGTATATGTGTATGTTGTATATAAATATATGTGTATACATATCTGCGTGTGCATGTATGTATGCGAATGTATAAATGTCTTTGGCAATGTATTTGCATATGTATTCGTATATTTATTTATATATCGTTGTGCTTGAGCATGTTTGATGCTGTGCAATACCCATTCTTATATTGGCATACATGAAGCAATTTTTCGTTTATATCTTTCGTTTCATTTCCCCGTGCATACCGTTTCCCTAACTGATTCGATGCCGACCGCCAACCGATTGCCGAACAGTCTCAACTGTTTTGTCCCTTCGTTAATATATTGCCAAGATTTGTGCGGTCCGTTTGTTTCTTTCGTTTGCGATCCCTTGCTCAATTTTAATACTCTGAAACGAATTTTTACGCCGAAAGAAGGTCTTTCATTTACACAGGCCACGAGTAATCGACATTTGGTGGCTAAATCGTGTGGATTTGTTTACAAGTTGTGTTAAAAAAGCTGCAGTTACTCGTGGTTTTAGGAATTGCATGGGTCCTTGATTTTCGGCCTCATTTACATCAGATAAAAGTTTTAAACAATGTTAGATTGTAGTTATTATTATTTAAAGGAAATTTGGAGAACGATTCTAAACTGATAGCACACGTTAAATGTTGTTTTTTTTTTCGGTTAAAATGTATTATTTATGAATGTAAACAAACAAACTAACTCTTAGCCGCTAACCGTGAAGGTTTGTCATCATGTTGAATTAGCTGATGGGCCACACTTGTGCCCCTAAAGTTTGCTTTGCCTATCACAAAGTGTTTCACGTGCTCTAAAAGTACTGGAGAGTTTTGGTCAGAGACCATAACTTTATGAAGGGAAAATCCCAACTGCACCTCCCCGCGGTAGAGGATGGAAACACACTACGGTGTGGCTAACACAGCTCTGGGGACCGAGTATCCACCGGAATAAGTGGACAACTCTGCAGCTGAGCAGAGCAGGGCACTCACTTGTCCTTACAGTCGGAAATGGCTGTCAAAGGCAGAGGTAAAAAGACCACCATGTGAATGTGGAAGGCAAGGGGAAACCACCACATTATCTTCCCAAGACTTCATGGCAAAACATATATCAAAGTTAGTGAAGGACGTTAATGGTTGTCTTAGGGCATCCTCATCCGGTAGGGACAGTCATGAGCCACAGGTGACACCAGACCGTCATCCAGCTACTGATGGCAAAATCTTAACTAAAATAAATAAATTTAGAGTAGGAACATGGAATGTTAGGACATTAAATGAGCTAGGAAAGTTGACCAATGTTCTAAGAGAGATGGATAGCATGAAAATGAATATACTAGGCGTTAGTGAGATGAGATGGAAGGGATCGGGCAAAATTATAGCTGACAATCACACAATAAAATATTCTGGAGGGGATACACATGAAAAAGGTGTAGGAATAATATTAGACGAAAAAAACAGCCAAGTCAATTAATGGATACTGGTGTATTTCAGATAGAGTTATTATGGTAAAAATCAAAGGCAAACCAATAGACATAAATATTATACAAGTATATGCACCAACAGCATGCAGTAGTGATGAAGAAATACAACACTTTTATGACGAAATAGAAATGGTGATGGCTCAAATTGGATCACAGGAAATAAAGATAATACTTGGTGATTTTAATGCAAAAGTAGGGAAGGGAAAAATGGAGGATGTAGTGGGGAATTATGGTTTAGGTACAAGAAATGAAAGAGGGGAAAAGCTAATAGAATGGGCAAATATAAATGATATGATAATTGGAAACACATGGTTTAAACACCATAAAAGACGACTGTACACATGGATAAGCCCTGATAAGAAAATACGCAACCAAATTGACTACATACTAATTAATAAAAGATTTAGAAATGCTTTAATTAATGTAAAGACAATGCCTGGTGCTGACTGTAATAGTGATCATGTACCACTATGTGGACAAATAAAAGTAAGATTAAAGAGAGGGGAAAAATGGTTAAGAACATGAGACTTAATAAAGAGGTTCTGAAAATAGATAAAGAAATGCAAGAACAATACAGAGTGACTGTGAAAAATAGGTACAATGCAATAACTAAAATACAGAGTATAGATGAACAATGGGAAATGTTAAGGGACTCCATTTATCAAACTAGCAAAGAAGTATTACCGGAGAGAGGCAAAATAGCTAAGAAAAAATGGATGAATGAAGATATCTTAAAACTGATGGACAAAAGAAAACAGAGTAAAAATGACAAACAAGAATACGCTAAGATAAATAAAGAAATAAAAGATAAATGTGGGAAGGCTAAAGAAAGTTGGTTAAACGAGCAATGCAAAAAAATTGAATTAAATTCCATTAAAGATACAAAAAATATGCACAGACAAATCAGTGAGCTTATAGGAAGAAAAATAAGAATAAATACAGGGTGTTTGAAATCAAAAACAGGAAAGATAATATTAGAGGAAGATGCTATAATGAAGAGGTGGAATGAGTATATAAGTGAATTATATGAAGGAGAAAGGGAAGAATTAACAGAAGATAGTAACTTAGAAGGTCCACCTATTCTGAAAGAAGAAGTCGCTGATGCTATGAAACGTATGAAGAAAGGAAAAACAGCTGGGCCAGATGAAATCACAATAGAAGATTTAGAAATATTGGGAGAATTTGGAGTAGATATATTAACCAAAATGTTGAATGATATTTACAGCAGTGGATATTTACCCAGTGATATGCTGAAATCTGTATTTATAGCTATACCAAAAAGACCAGGAGCAATTGATTGTGAAGATTTTCGTACAATTAACCTTATAAACCATATCACTAAGCTTCTACTCAGAATCATAATGAGAAGAACCAAAAAGAAAATAAAAATGGAAATTAGTGAAGAACAGTATGGATTTGTGGAAGGAAAGGGCACAAACAATGCAATTTATACATTACGGACACTAATAGAGAGGCCAATAGAGAAACAGAGAGACATATATTTGTGCTTCATAGATTATACTAAGGCATTTGATAAAGTAAAACATGATGAACTGATTAAAATGTTGGAAGATATCAACATTGATGGAAAAGATTTAAGAATAATAAAGAATGTTTACTGGAACCAAGTAGCAGCAATTAAAATGGGAAATAAAGAGGGTAGTTACGAACAGATAAAGCTAGGAGTACGACAAGGGTGTGTCTTGTCACCAGATCTTTTCTCCCTGTATAGCGAAGTAATAATGAGAGAGATCAAAGAGATACCAGGAATACTAGTTGGAGGTTATAATATAAATAATATACGCTATGCAGATGACACAGTATTGGTGGCGGATAATTCAACAGACCTACAACAATTATTAGACGTTGTAGTAACAGAGAGTGCAAGGAAAGGACTCTCCTTGAATATCAAGAAAACAGTAACAATGGTAATATCAAAGAAAATGGTGACACCAAAATGTGACATAGAAATAGAAGGGAAAATCCTTAACCAAGTTGATAATTTTAGATACCTAGGGGCATTTATAACATCAGATGGAAGATGTACAACAGAGATTAGGAGCAGAATAGGCCAGGCAAAAGCCGCATTTCAGAAAATGAAGAGTATCTTATGCAATAAGTCACTATCACTGAATGTAAGAAGGAGAGTGCTGAAATGCTATGTAGAACCAGTTTTGCTGTATGGCAGTGAATCTTGGAATGTAAATGAACAAATTAAGAAGAAATTAGAAGCAACAGAGATGTGGTTCCTGAGACGAATGTTGCGAATTCCTTGGACTGCCAGAGTAACTAACGACGACTGCCTGAAACAGGCTAATGAAACTAGAACATTATATACAACAATAAGACAGAGACAAACAGCTTTCTTCGGTCATGTGATGAGAAGAGAGGCATTGGAGAACATCGTAACAACTGGAAAGATCGAGGGGAAGAGAGGCAGAGGTAGACCAAGAGAAGTGATGCTGGATGGATTGAGACGGTGGCATGGAGGAATATCAGCAGCAAAGTTGATCCAGAAAACCAAAGACCGAGATCTATGGAGAGCCATGAACGCCTACGCCAGCCGGCACGGCACTTGATGATGATGATGATGATGATCACAAAGTATTTAAGAAGTATTTAAATAATTAAATTAAAAGAATAATAATTATAACTAACTAAAAACTAGCGTACATTTTGTGTTTGTCGGCAGAAAACGGCCAAAACATGTCTCGTCATTTCCCGACATTTTCCATTTTATGTGACAATGATGAGCTTCAAAATAGGATGTTTTTATTGTAATTTATTGGTGTTATGGAGCCGTTCTAGTGATTTTTGTGTAGCAAAGTGGTGTAGTTATCATAATTTGTAAATTGTGTAGGTTAGGTAGAACAGGATATAGATAGGCTAAAATGGACAGGATAGTAGTAGTTTATGCTTGACATAACATAGGTAGGTTTGTTAGTAAAGGAAATTGAGAGGTTAGATGCTAAAGGATAGAGATAGGTTAGACAGAACAGGATAGAGATAGGTTAGACAAAACAGGATAGAGATAGGTTAGACAGAACAGGATAGAGATAGGTTTGACAAAACGGGATAGAGATAGGTTAGACAAAACAGGACAGAGATAGGTTAGACAGAACAGGATAGAGATAGGTTAGACAGATCAGGATAGAGATGGGTTAAACAGAACAGGATAGAGATAGGCTAGACAGAACAGGATAGAGATATGTTAGACAGAACAGGATAGAGATAGGTTAGACACAACAGGATAGAGATAAGTTAGACAGAACAGGATAGAGATAGGTTAGACAGAACAGGATAGAGATAGGTTAGACAGAACAGGATAGAGATAGGTTAGACAGAAAAAGATATGGGTTGGTTATTTAGAACAGGATCGGAGTAGGTTAGCTAGAACAGGTTATGGGTACGGTAAGCAGAACGATATCGGTAGAACAGATAGAACAGGGTATAGATAGATTAGTCATAACATGATATTCATTCATTCATTCATTCATTCATTCATTCACTCATTAGCATGTCCTTTGCAGAACCTCGCTCCCATAACAACCTTCCGGAACAATTCTCGATCCTAAGCAAGATGACTCGAGTCGGACACACCCTTCTGGAGATATTCTCCACATCCCGCACCCATCTTCTCTTTGCTGCTCAGCGTGTTTAGTAAGTGTCCAGATCTCACAGGTGTATGTTGCAATTGAAAAGATGCATGCTTTTAAAAATGTAATGTGTGTAGTTCTATCTGTCCCACTCCATAATTTATTCAGTTGTTTTAGTCTTTGAAGAGCAATTCACAGTCGTCGTTTAATATCTTTCATTGTGTCACCGTTGTTGGTAATCAATGACACAAGGTATTCGACATAACGACCATGATATAGATAGGTAGACATAATAGAAAATGGGTACGTTGAGCAGAACAATATCGGTAGAACAGATTGAACAGGATATAGATAGGTTAGATAGAACAGGATATAGATAGGTTAGATAGAACAGGATATAGGTACGTTATGCAGAATAGAATATGGGCAGCTTAGACGGAAAAGATTATAGTTGGTTAGAAAGTAAATAATATAGTTAGGTTAGATAGAAAATGATGTAGTTAGGTTAGACAGAAAATAATATAGTTAGGTTAGATAAATAAGAAATTACAGTACAAATTCGATTAACCGTCACCGTCGGGACCAGGACGGTGACGGATAACAGAAATCTCTTCAAGCATGGACAATAACGTGATTTGACTGCGGATTTAGGATGAAAATGAAAATAACATCTTTTAAAAATGAATAATACGTACATATTGTATTTAATTTTGCAACACTATCAATATCTCATCTCTCATCTCGTCTCATCATGTTCCTCTTGTACCTTGCGGTGTCGAGGTGAAGTATAAACATCGTGAGAATGCCAGATTATGGGCTTCATATATCGATATTCCCATGGACTCTGCTATTCCCTCCGTCCAACGTTTACGTGGTCGGCCTCTTCCTCTGTTTCCATCTGGTCTGTACATCATTGCTTGTTGTGGTATGCTGTTGACTGGTAACCTACTTCGATGGCCAAACCATTTGACTTGCTGCTTTTTAATAAAATCTAGTGCTGCTTTAACCCCCACTTTAGTCCTGATTTCTTCATTTCTGATCTTATCTCTTCTTGATACGGTGAGTATTCTTCTCAGGAACCTCATTTCTGTTGTTTTGATTTTGATTTTCTCTTTTTCTATCATTGTCCAGGTTTGGCATTGGTAGCACAGAGTTGGTACCAATATAAACTTCAATATGAGTAGCAATGATCAGAAATATATTGTACTACTATAAACCTACGTTACTTTAAAATAATATGTCATCTCCTTCTGTGTCTTTGAGGCTCGAGTTTTCTGCGTGGCGATGATACGTATATTATGCAGAAGTAGAGTCTGTATGGCATTTTCCTCCTCTTTCTTTTCAAACCAGTATATGAACTTTCATAACATTGTGTCTGCTTCTGAGTGGCTAGTTGTAGGTGTTTGGGTAATAACTGATCTATCATCGTTATCAATGTATTCTTCTTCTTCAATGGCAGTCACACTAAAAATAATTTCATCATCTTTCAAAATCTCAAAGCCTCCCTCCATTTTGTCACATTACAACCAATCTATTACGTCTTCTGGAGTAATGTTTTCACGGTTTATTCCTACATTGTTGAACAGTTGCACAATGTCGAGAACACTAGCATCTCAGTTCATTCAGTTTCGTCAATAGATTCAGGCAAGAGTTTATTCCACCCATTCTTTAAAGATGTCTCTTTGTTTGTTGCTACTCACGCATTTTTTAAAGGCGATGACGGATAACATAACATGGCGGTTAAACGAGTGACAGTTAATCGAAGTTTTACTTAATTATTTTAGATATAACATAATATAAATAGTGTGACAAGTATATAACTATATTAGATAGTCTTCTTCTTCTTCTTTCGTTCGCTTGAAATATGTCTATAACTGCAATGCTGTCTCTTGTATGAATTGAACTGTCTTTTTCAGTTCACACAGCGGTCCGTAGAGTTTATCTTCCACTGTCGTCTTTCTAGGCCAGAAGGTTTGCCTAGATATGTTATATTTTGGGCAATCCTGGAGTATGTGCTCTGCTGTCTGCGCCGCCAATCCACATGTACACATGGCTGTTTCACCAATCTTGAATTTTGTATACATGTGGTTGCGTAATCTATTGTGTCCTGTTCTGAGGCGCAGAATAATGACTTGTTCTGGTCTATCCATAACGTGATAGTCATCTTGAGCAGGTTTTGGTGGCTTATGACTGATTTTATCATTCTTTTCTTTTGGTGGTATGTAACGGGCACATAAGGCTGTTCTTCTTTGGCTCCTTCCTTAGCCAATTGATCAGCTCTGTCGTTTCCGGGTACTCCACAGTGGGATGGTATCCACTGTATGGTGACCTTATGCTGACTGCTAAGTTCAGAAAGTAGTGTCCTTAGTACTGGCAATTTCCCAGACAGGAGCGCCTCGAGTACTGATTTGCATCTGTCAATAGCACCACAGGTTGTGTACCATTGCTGGTATTTAGTAATTTCTCTGTTGCTATCTTGATTGCCTCAATTTCAGTATCGTAGTTATGGCAGTACTTTCCTGTCGATACTCTGGCTGTGTCCCTGGTATTATTTGGGTATTCTATGTACACTCCCGCTCCTCTATTTCGAACAACATTTTGTGCTGAACCATCTGTGTAGACTCGGATCCAGAGGTCCTGTGGGTATTCTTCATCAAGGAAGCTGAGAGTGGCTGTTCTGCGCTGCACACTATTCTGATCTTCCTTGTCAAATATTCCTCTCACTTTTGTCTGGATTTGTAATGATAGTCTATGCTCATCTTTCCATGGAGTTCGCTCTGGAATAGTTGTTAGGGGGATACCAACTGTGGGCAGATCGGTGGTTTCTCTGCAGAGTCGTTTGGCCTGGTGGATAAAACTACTTCTTTTCAACCGCCCCAGTTTATAGCTAGGTTTATAGTAAAGTATATAGTTAGGTCTGACAGAAGAGAATAGACTTAGAATGAAAATAATATATTTAGGTTAGGCAGAAAAGAATACAGTTAAGCTTAGATTGAAAGAATATCCGTAGGCCAAGTACATATTAAATTGTTTGACATTTCTCCGTAGATATGAGCAAAGGTAAAGTAGTGCCACCCTTCTCCGTGTATATGAAGCGGCAGTTAATGTAGTGCCATGCTTCTCCGTGGATATGAAGCGACAGTTAATGTAGTGCCATACTTCTACGTGGATATGAAGCTGAAGTAAAAGTAGTGGGGTGTTTCTCCGTGGATATGAAGCGATAATTAAGGCAGTGTCATGTTTCTCTGGGGATATAAAGTGATAATTAAGGCAGTGTGCATCTCGCCAGTTCCTGCGCTTGGAGAGGGAAAGAAGTAGTCTGCAAATAAAGATAGATTGACAGACAGACAGATGGTTAAAGGGACAGACAGACAGGGATTAGGTAGGTAGGTAAGCAGACAGGTAAGTAGTTAGAAAGTTAGGTAAGTAGAAAAGCAGATAGGTAGGTAGAGAGGTAGTTAGGTTGGTAAGTAGTTAGGTAGGTAGCTAGGTAGATAGATAGTTAGCTAGGTAGGTAAGTAGGGAGGTAAGTATTTAGGTAGGTAGGTAAGTAGTTAGGTATGCACTTAAGTAGATAGGTAAGTAGGTAGGTAGATACGTAGGTACGTAGGTAGGTTGGTAGGTTGGCAAATGTGTCTGATAAAGTTTGGAATACCTACCTCAAAACCTATTTGTGTCACTATGTAGTATGTTTCGAAGGTAACGGTGAAACGACTATTCTCGGGAAGAATGTATTGGAACGTATACCCTTTGAGCCACTCTCCACAGAAGTTAGTTCCATGCACACAAAGATAACCGAACAAACAATATGTCTCGGATTCAAGTTGAAAGTCCCTGGGTGCACAAAGGATGTGTTTAGTTAATTCAAGTTATCTACTTCATGGCGAAAAACAGTTAATTCAAGTGAACGAAGCGGAAAGCAGTTAATTCGAGGAAAATACTTAATGGGGGAAAGCAGTTAATTCAAGTGACATACTTCATTGGGTACAGCAGCCAATTCAAGAGAAATACTCCATGCAGGGAAAGCAATCACTTCAAGATAAATACTTCGTAGGGGCAAAGCAGTTAATTCAAGAGAAATACTTCTTGGGGGAAAATCATTTAATTTAAGTGAAATACTTCACAATGTACAGCATAATTGTCGTTGGAGTTAGGAAAAGAGCTGATACCCGCTGCTTAGAACAAGTTTTACCACAAGGTTGTGCATCATTAACTGTTAGTTGAGACGTACACATCGGGACCTTCCCTCGTCATCACTAGCGTGAAATCTATTGGAAACAGGTCATGTGATTGATAGAGACATTGCGTTACGTGTGTTTTTTAACACATACAATGGACGAATGTTTAAGTTAGCGTAAGCCATTGCAATTCATTTGGCAAAGCTAGCGTTGTATAAACAAAAAGGCATGATAGTCTAAAATGGTTACGTGTATGTGTGGACGTGTGTGTGCATATATGTGTATATGTGTTTCATTGGCAACTTGCCACCTTGCCGTCTTGACAGACGATAGTTTGTGCTTTAAAAAGGCATAATAAATTTTACCTATGGCCAATTCGCACAGTAAATGTCCGTTGACAGTGGGTGCATGTGAACACGTGATCATTTCCACCATCATGCACCATCTTACGTCTCACACGCTCGGTGTGTGACTTATCTGCAATAATTTTCTCCTTTGTCTTTATTCCATTTCTGATCTTTGCCCTATATGCAACAAGTTCAGCGGCGACTTGCTCCCACTGTGCATTATCAATGCCTGTATCAATCATGTCCTGCTTACACACATCATTGTATCGTAGTAGAGGCCGACCCTGAGATCTCTTACCCATCTGTAATTCACCAAAAAAGATGTCCTTTGGTATTCTACCATCATCCATCCTCCTAAGATGTCCTATCCATCTAAATCTACGAAGACTGAGCATGGAATAAACCGACACACAACCTGATCTTTCCAATTCTTCAGTATTTGTGATTTTGCCTTGCCACTTAATACCATGAATTCTTCGCAGACACCGCATATGAAAGCTGTTTAAACGTTTCTCTTGGTGTGAGTAAGTTGTCCAGGTTTCACTGCCATAAAGAAGAGTACTAAGGACACAGGCTTGATAGACAAGGACTTTTGTTTTGGCAGTTAGCTTCCTGTTCTCTTAGACTCTTTTTCTTAACCTGTTCATTGTTGTTGCTGCCTTACTGATCCGGATGTTGATTTATTGATCTAGGGATAATTTGCTATATACCACTGATCCTAGATATGTAAAATGGTTTACCATCTCTAGTTCGGCGTCGTCAATAAAGATTGATGGTACCCCATGTGCACCTTGTGACATAATCTGTGTCTTCTTTTTGCTAATTTTTAAACCAAATTCAGAACAAGCATTAGAGAATGCAGATAGTAGACATTGCAATTCTTCCTCAGAGTGGATCGTTACTGCAGCATCATCTGCAAAAATCAACTCTCTGATCAGTATCCTCCTAATTTTGGTCTTGGCCCTCAATCTCTGAGCATTGTAGAGGCTGCCATCTGAGCGTGAGTGAATGTATATACCACCATCCTGATCACGAAAGGCATATTTCAGTAGAAGTGAAAAGTATATTCCAAAGAGGGCTGGAGCTAGTACACAACCTTGCTTAACTCTACACTTGATTTCAAACTCTTCAGAAGTTGCACCATCAAACTTGATTATACCCTTCATACCTGTGTGGAATGATTCCACAATGGACAGAATAGCTTGTGGGCAGTCAATCTTCTTTAGTGCCTTGAACAGACCCTCATGACTGACCAAATCAAATGCCTTTGTGATGTCGACGAAGGCAATAAACAGTGGTTGATTCTGTTTACGGCATTTTTCTTGCATTTGTCGCAATGAGAATATCATATCAATGGTAGACCGGTTCTGTCGAAAGCCACACTGTGATTCGGGGTAGACTTGATCTCCTAGGACTTGATGTCTGCGCAGAACAATTCTGGCAAATACTTTTCCAACAATACACAAAAGTGAGATACCCCTATAGTTGTTGCAGTCACTCCGATCGCCCTTGTTCTTGTACAGTGTTTTGATGCTTGAATCTTTGAAAACCTGTGGGACTTGTCCTTCTCGCCAGCATAGCTCTATTAGCTGGTAGATCTGTAGAGCGAGTGTGTCTTGCCCATTCCTAATAACCTCTATTGGAACCCCATCCTTACCTGGAGCTTTGTCAGATGCAAGTTCATTTATAGCACACTTAACTTCTGTTATGGTGGGAAGTGTGTCCAGGTGGTCAAGAGTTGGTAGAGCTTCTATGGCGTTGAGGGCATCATCCGCTAGTTTGGTCTCATTTGAGTAAAGCTCCAAATAGTGCTCTACCCATGTGTCTATCTGCTGTTTCTTATCAGTTATGATTTCTCCAGTCAAGGTTTTCAATGGTACACTTCTTTTGATCACTGGACCACAGTCTTTCTTTATTCCTTCATACATGCTTCTGATGTTTCCCTTATCATTTGCGATTTGAACGGACTCACATAACATGATCCAATAATCATTTTCAGACTGCCTAGCAGCCTTTTGCACAACCTTCCTATCTTGTTTTAGCTCACTCAGAGTGTTACGCGTTGGTCTTTCCTTGCTTCTTAAGAGAGCTATCTTCTTCTTATCAATCAAGGGCTGTAGAGTCTGGCTGTTTGCCGCAAACCAGTCCTGCCTCTTATGATCCACAGTGCAGTAAACCCCTACGGCAGTTTTATAAAGAGTTTCCTTAAGATGACCCCACTTTTCATTTACTGTACAATTTTCTGGTGTATCAGTGAAAGCGTCTTCAATTTGCTGTTGAAACTGAAAGCACTTTTCAGGATCGTGAGTGTTAATAATATTAATCCTGGGGCTAGATTTGTGTTTAGCTGTGTAGATTCTCTTTGGTCTCAGTCTAACCATTGCAACAACCAAAGAGTGATCTGTATCACAGTCAGCACTGTGGTAACTTCGAGTTAATGATGTATGGTTCAGATGTTGTCTCCGTGTGGTGATGAAGTCCAGCTGGTGCCAATGGCCGAATCTTGGATGTTTCCATGTGACCTGATGCAGCCCTTTTGTATTTAAAAAAAAAGGAGTTTGTAATACATAGGTCATTTCTGGTGCAATGCTCCAGCAGCCTTTGCCCATTATCATTAATGCGACCGATGTTGTATTTTCCAAGGCACACTGGCCATGAATTCGAGTCCTTGCCCACACGAGCATTGAAATCACCGACCATATAAATGTAGTCAGATGTTGGAACTGCCTTGATCACGGAGTCTAACTCCATCATAAGGGGAATCGAGTGTCGGTGCATATGCAGTAATAATGGTGGCTGTCAACAACCTGAATTTACATAAGCATGCGGTTCCTTCATTCACACCTTATAATTACAAACACGTCTTTGTGTGAAGGGTAGAGGAAGAATCACTCTTTATTCTATACTAGCTGACACGGCCCGGCTTCGCCCAGACTCTGGTGGGGAGCATCTCATTTAATTCATATAAGTAGTCATATAAGCTCCCGTTCCCGACTGTCTGTCTGTCTGTCTGTCTATCTATCTGTCTGTCTGTCTGTCTGTCTGTCTGACCCGGCCCAGCCCATGGTGGAGAGCATCTCATTTAAATCATATAAGTAGTCATATAAGATCCCGTTCCCGACTATCTGTATGTCTGTCTGTCTTGGGTAAATGGAGGAGGGAGGAGGAAGAGGGAGGTGGAGGAGGGAAGAGGAGGGAGGAGGAGGGAGGAGGAGACAGGAGGAATAGGAGGGAGGAGGAGGGATTAGGAAGAGGAGGGAGGAGTAGGGTGGAGGAGGAGGGGGAGGAGGAGGGAGGAGGAAGAGGGAGAAGGAGGGAGGAGGAGATCGCAGGAGGAGGAGGAGGAGGAGAGGGAGGAGGAGGAGGGAGAGGGAGGAGGAGGGAGGAGGAGGAGAGAGTAGGCGGAGGGAGGAGGCGGAGGGAGCAGGAAGAGGGAGGAAGAGGGAGGAGGAGGAGGAGGGAGGAGTAGAGAGTGGGAGGAGGGAGGAGGCGGAGGGAGGAAGAGGGAGGAGGAAGAGGGAGAAGGAGGAGGGAGGAGAAGGAGGGAAGAGGATGAGAGGGAGGAGGAGGAAGAGGGAGGAGGAGGAATGTGAAGGGAGGAGGAGGGAGGAGGTAGAGGGAGGAGGAGGAGGAGGGAGGAGGATAGAGGAGGAGGGATGAGGAGGAAGAGGGAGGAGGAGGAATGTGAAGGGAGGAGGAGGGAGGAGGTAGAGAGAGGAGGAGGAGGGAGGAGGAGAATGGAGGAGGAGGGATGAGGAAGAGAGGGAGGAGGAGGGGGAGGAGGGGGAGGAGGAGGGAGGAAGAAGGAGGAGGGAGGAAGACGGATGAGGGGGAGGAGGGAGGGGTAGGAGGGGGAGGAGGAGAAGGGAGGAGAAGGGAGGAGGAGGAGGGAGCAGGAAGAAGGAGGAGGGAGGAGGAGGAGGAAGAGGGAGGAGGAGGGAGGAGGAAGAGAGAGGAGGGAGGAGGAAGAGAGAGGAGGGAGGAGGAGGGAGGAAGAGATAGGCGGAGAGAGGAGGAGGAGGGAGGAGGAGGAGTAGGGATGAATAGGAGGGAGGAGAAGGGAGGAGGAGGGATTAAGAGAAAGAGGGGGGAAAGGGGAGAAGGAGGAGGGAGGAGGAGGAGGAAGAGGGATGAGGAGGGAGGAGGAGGGAGGAGGGAGGATGAGGAGGAGGGAGGAGGAGGAGGGAGGATGGTGAAGGAGGAGGAGGAGGAGGGAGGAGGGTGAAGGAGGGGGAGGAGGGGGAGGAGGGAGTGGGAGGAGGAGGGAGAAGGAGGAGGAGGGAGGAGGGAGGAGGAGAACGTAGGTGGGGGAGGATGAGAAGGGAGGAGGGAGAGGGAGGAGGAGGGAGGAGGAGGAGAGAGGAGGAGGGAGGAGGTGGAGGGAGAAGGAGGAGGGAGGAAGAGGTAGAAGGAGGAGGGAGAAGGAGGGAGGAGGAGACAGGAGGAATAGGAGGGAGGAGGAGTGATTAGGAAGATGAGGGAGGAGTAGGGTGGAGGAGGAGAGGGAGGAGGAGGGAGGAGGAAGAGGGAGAAGGAGGGAGGAGGAGAGAGGAGGAGGAGGAGGAGGAGAAGGGAGTAGGAGGAGGGAGAGGGAGGAGGAGGGAGGAGGAGGAGAGAGTAGGCGGAGGGAGGAGGCGGAGGGAGCAGGAAGAGGGAGGAAGAGGGAGGAGGAAGAGGGAGAAGGAGGGAGGAGAAGGAGGAGGGAGGAGGAAGGAGGAGTAGAGAGTGGGAGGAGGGAGGAGGCGGAGGGAGGAAGAGGGAGGAGGAAGAGGGAGAAGGGAGGAGGAGGGAGGAGGTAGTAGGATGATTGATTGCCATCCCAACAGGTTAATATGTTATCGCGGACCTCAGAGAGAAGTGTCTATGTAGAAGACCATTTCCCGGACGTACGTATTTTGGGAGGGGGAGGAGGGAGGAGGGAGGAGGAGGAAGAAGAAAAAAAAACTACGACAGTTGGCATCTCTGGAATGAAAGGAAGGCGTGTAGAAAATTTCATCTCAATCGGATGGGCCGTTCGCGAGCGTATAAAGGACATACATACATACAGAGATACATACAGACAGAGATACGGACATCCTAATTTATATATAAGATACTAGCTGACCCTGCCCGGCTTCGCCCAGACCCTGGTGGGGAGCATCTCATTTAATTCATATAAGTAGTCATATAAGTTCTCGTTCCCGTTACCGACTGACTGTCTGTCTGTCTGTCTGTCTGTCTGTCTGTCTGTCTGTCTGTCTGACCCGGCCCGGCATTGCCCAGCTCCTGGTGTGGAGCATCTCATTTAATTCATATAAGTAGTCATATAAGTTCCCGTTCCCGACTGTCTATCTGTCTGTCTATCTGTCTGTCTATCTGTCTGCCTGACCCTGCCCGGCTTCGTCCAGTCCTTGGTGGGGAGCATCTCATTTAATTCATATAAGTAGTCATATAAGTTCTCGTTCCCGTTACCGACTATCTGTCTGTCTGTCTGTCTGTCTGTCTGTCTGTCTGTCTGTCTGTCTGTCTGTCTGTCTGTCTGTCTGTCTGTCTGACCCGGCCCGGCATCGCCCAGCTCCTGGTGTGAAGCATCTCATTTAATTTATATAAGTAGTCATATAAGTTCCTGTTCCCGACTGTCTATCTGTCTGTCTGTCTGTCTGGCTGTCTGTCTGTCTGTCTGTCTGTCTGTCTGTCTATCTGTCTGCCTGACCCTGTCCGGCTTCGCCCAGTCCCTGGTGGGGAGCATCTCATTTAATTCATATAAGTAGTCATAAAAGTTCTCATTAAATTCATACAACAAAAAAAGTAACTTAAAAGAATGTCCTTCCACACACCATCCATTATTTTTAATGAAAACTCTTTCTAATCACGTCCATGACTACAGTAACTTCTTAAGCATAAAAGATGAGTTACAATGTTATGCATTGTGCATTATTTTTATGAAAACTTTGAAAATGCCTTAAAGATTGTATCATTATTTATTATAACTCATATGCCGGTACATAGCTATGGACAAAGAGTTTATAAATCTTTGAAAACGATGCCACAATATGACTATAAATTATACTGAAAAGTTATGCCCCTTGAAATAACCTTTACAGTGTTAGGTCCCCTGAGATATATGAAATTATAATGAAAAATGAAAAATGAAAAAATATTGGGTAAGCAGCCGATTTCACACTAACAAAATATGACAGTGGGCTGCGCTGAAATGAAAGGAAGAAGTGTAGAAAATTTCATCTCAATCGGATGGGCCGTTCGCGAGCGCATAAAGGACATATGGACAGACGGAGATTGTCTTTTATATATAAGATTACATAGCTCGTCTTACGAGCATACACAACTGGCATTCAACACTCAAATACATTCTCTATGTTAGCTACGTATAGCTATGCCCTCTCTAAGCTACACAACTGGCGAGGGTAAATACACAGGTCTTCGCGCTCGAACTCTCGGTCCCGGTCTGCCTGAATTCACAGGTCGAGTCCAGCTATTCGTCCTCCGTTCTCGTGCGGTCAGCCGCACGGCGTGCTGGGTCACTTGTCACGTAGTTTAGTGGTCCAGTCCTCGTAGCCTACAGCTATACTAGAGTTTAGTCTGTTTACAGGTAGTCCCCGTGATTACCGTACTCTGTCCTCTGTCGGGAGTTAATCCCGGTATGTCCTAGTCATGTCCTAGCTATGACACATGCGTGTCCTGTCTAGGTCTGGTCCTTACACTGGTTTGGAGTTCTATCTCTTTCTACTGTCTTTCTATATCTTTTCTCTTGTAAAGGTCCTTATTATGTCCTGTCTCTGTCCTTTACTTTCCTCCGTCCTTGTCCTACTTCTGTCTATAGCTATCCAGCTTCTTGACATGCTCTCGCCCCCCTCCACCGTATTGCGTCACCAAATTTAGCTCATGGGTGTGGCGCAATCTGTCGTAACATCTAAAATTTAGTTGGGTCTAATTTCGTCAAGTGCTGATAGGGTTAAGTCCTCATGTTCTGGGTATAATCACTAACTTCTGACCTTCTGATGTCACATCGTCGTATTTATCCACTGGCTTATTAATCAGTGTTGCACAACTGTACTGTTGGCCAGAGTGAATACTCATTCACATTACCTATATGAGAGCTGTAACGAACCAAAGCCATTGTCTTTACGACCTGCTTTTCAAAATGTCGATTGACAGACACCCCGCACAGATTATACGTTTTACGGCACAATGCATGAATATAAATTCATGCTCTCATGTAATGTTTCGCCAAATCTATTACATGTTGTGTGTGTGCTGATGTTCACCTATCTAACTTCCGTTTGTGGCTAAATCTTTCAATGTATAATCAGAGTTTTTGTAAGTCTGTGATGTCCCCTGTTCATGAGTTATCCCCCCTTCCTTTTAATTGCTATCTGCATTTTTATCTGTAAGTATATATGGTTGTTTGCGTGTTTAGTTAATTTAATGTATGTTTAAATCAGAAACATTGGTGTATGTTTATAATTTACTAAATGATGTTTTTCAAGCGTCGAAGGTTGGTTTATGCCGTCACGAATCACTGCGTTAGCATAATTTGTGACTGCCTTGCCGACCTAGGAAACTTAAAAATGTGGCTATACTTGTAATGCAATAGTGGCAACTATACACATAAATCACAGAAGCACATGCGCAGACAAATTATAAGAATTCGTGGGCGCGGAAAAAATTCGCCCGCTGTTCACTCGCCTTGTATTTAATCCATTTGCTCTGTCCTTGCTCTCGTCTTTCTCACACACATTCGTTCTTGCATGTTAAAAAGTCATGTTATGTCATTATAATATTATTGTACCATTCTAATGACACAAAGAAAATAAATACTGGAAAAATAAAAACAAAAATAATAAAATAAAATAATGAAGAAAAAGAAAAAAATGTACAATAGTTTTGGCTCAGTGTTAGACGACCTTTGAGCCGATTAATAGTGCAATATATTTGTACTGTATATTGGCACTGTATATATATTTACAATATTTAAAAATTGATTGGGTTGTTTGCCCTTATTCTAAGTATGCTAACTAATATATTTAACTAAGCTCTAATTTTGTGTACTGAGATTTACTAACTAAGGGAAGATAATTTGAATAATTAACTGAAATGAGGTGAAATGTGTTGGTTCCCTTAATCCAACTATAATTCTAGATGGTAAAATTATTTAATGCGCTTATATTTCTAAACTAATTTGCATTAACTAAATAGATTGTCCTAACTATTCTCTAATTACTTTATGGAATTATAGTCTCTTAGGAGACCGATAGGATGTGATTAAGTTAAGGTACTTATTTTTAAGACTAATTATACGTGTATTTAATTGGGAATTGGGAAAGGTGTACTTAATCTACAAAACTTAAAGTTGTTCTGTTCCTGTAACTTAACTACGTATACGAAAATTCTATGAAACTGCCATAAGAATATATATTATACATTACAATTACCTACATTGATATGCATATAGTGTTTATATACATATTAATACATACATTTCCATTTCTTACACTAATTAACTACTCTGTTCCAGGCACGGTGAAGATGTCGCATCCTTTCATTTACGAATATCTAAAGTTAATATCATAGTTTATATGTACATAGTCCGATATTCCACGCGATGTTCCTGGAGTGTGTATTCATAATGTATAAATCGTTCTGTCGAGTATAATATCTTGAATCGACATAGATAGTCACTCATATGTGTGGACAGTTTTCATCATAACGGCACATCTGTCTGATCACACTCTGGTACCAATGTCAGAGACGATGATGGTGTTGCGTCGTCTTTCTTTGGCAATTCAGGTACCTCAAGGTTCGTAGGCCTACTCAGCATGTCAGCAATTGTATTACATTTGCCTCGGATGTGCCTGACCGAAAACGAATAATTTTGGAGTATCAGGGACCATCTGTATATTATGTTGTTCTTGTGGACACCTGTCTCCATGACTGTGAGTGGGGAGTTGTCAGTTTCGATGACAAAGTGTGTCCCTGCCAAAAATCGATGTAGTTTACGGACACAGTAAATTATTGCTATGGCTTCCAATTCAGGGACTCCATATTTGGCTTCAGCTGGAGTAATCTTACGACTTACACATATTACAGGATGTAGGATGTCGTTATGTTTCTGGCGCAGTACGCCTGCTATGGATACTGTGCTGGCATCAGTCCTAAGAAAATATTGTAAATTGGGATTAGGCAAACGAAGGATTGGGACATTGTTAAAAAGATGCTTAAGTTTTGACATCGCATTAATTAGAATAGCATCTTTCACATCAATTTTGACATTCAACATTAATAGGTTAGAAAAAACACTGGTAATTTCTGCTAAATTGGGAATGAACTTATTATAATAGTTTACTAAGCCGAGTAAACTTCTCACTTGCTTTTTGATAACTGGCATAGTGAGGTTTAGAATTTGTGTCACAATTTTGTTATCAGTTTCTAATTGGCCTTTTGATATAGTATGGCCTAGGAAGTCTATTTTCTCCAAGCCCAGCTCCACTTTGGTTGGCTTCACTGTAAGTCCAAATAGCTTTATCCTTTCGAAAACTTGTCTTAGTTTTTGTAAGTGTTTTGTCCAGTCTGTTGTATGTGGCCAAATGTTGTCTATCAGCTTTGGATTTATCTGTATGCTGTCCCTTGTTGTAGTTAACTCTATTGTTGGTTCTGGTTGTTCTATGTTGTCGTCTTCTGTTTGATTCACTATTGTGGTTGCGCTAAGTGCGTTTTCTGGCTGATTGCTGGGTGTATTTGCATTGTGTTTCTCTTCTATCTGGTTATTGTCTGGTGTGGTTGCATTGTGTTCGTCAAATGTCTTATTAATTGGTGTAATTGCATTGTGTTCGCCTTTTGTCTGATTAATTGGTGTAATTGTATTGTGTTTGTCTTCTGTCTGATGTTTTTGTTTAGAGGCCAATGTTGTTGATTGGTCCTCTGCTGTCAAGTATTTACACTTCCTTTCTAAGTGGTGATATAAGATACAGGAAGGAGACAAATATTTAACATCTTTAACAAATTTCTGCTAATCAAAATGAGCTAAGGTTCTTGCTCTTGTATAGTATAGTGTAACTGAGTAACAAAGAACGAATCGTTTGAGATTCGTGAGAGTATTTGTCGCTGTTTGACTTGTGGTAACGTTTGCTGATATTTATGGTTGTCTCTCTTGCACTTTCTAATGAGACTACTTTTGTGTGACCGAGAACAACATGACGCGTTTTCTGTCATGTTTAGGCTTATACCTCGTAATCAAGGTGAAGTAGATGAGTCGGCGCGTTGCGCCTCTGTGACATTTACTTTGGTGGTGATATTTATTGTGCCACTTGGTGATATATGATGTGGCATTTCTTTTTGCAGGTCGTCTTGTTGTTTTTGTGTTTCTGACCTGGTTACCGCATTAGCCTTATGGGTTTCTCTCCAGGCTAATATTTCTTCTGCGGTACAGTTCTTTAGCTGTGGTAGGCACCCAATTATCAAATCCGTACACGGATTGTGCAAGATGGCGCACGTAAATGTGCCGGACAGGAATGGAGTGTCTATACGGGAATTTGCTAATGGGTATTTTTCTATGTTACCAGAAAAGGTACGGCACTTTACGAAGCCGCCCGTATAGTCTTCTGGCTTGGCCAATTCCTTCCTAAGGCCAATCACGGTACTCCCGCTATCAATTAAACACTGACAGGGTGTATCATTTACTATACCGTCATAGAATACTAATTTGCCTCTGGAGGCCATTACTGCATTTGCACTTTCTGTAGAACATGGTACTGTGTGCCCGCATTTAAGTACTCCGTCTTCATGAAATTTATGGCATATAACACAATTATCAAAGTTCAATACATCATTTGCTACAACATTCTCACTGTATGGTAACATTTCTTCACTCTCACTATCATGTTCACTTTCACTCTCAGACGAAGTATCGACAAGCACAGCATTACTGGCTCTCAGTCTCTGACGTCCAACACACCTGGAACTATAGTGACCATACGCCCGACAAAAGTAGCATTTGACTGCACGTCTATACGTGTTTCTTTTTCTCTCTTGCTTCTTTATCATCATCTCTAGGTGAGACGAATATCCTGGGTGTTTGTCACACATAGAAAACTGGTCGTGATATAAATGACAATATGGACATTGAGGTGGCTTTGATTTAGGTTTATCCCTCATTTGAAATGGTTTCTGGGGTCTACTTTTGGCAAAAGCTACTATTTCAGACTCTTCTACAGATGATTTAAATATGTCCCTATTTGAGGAAAAATATGCGGACCCCCGTTTCTCTAATTGTTCTAATGACTCGACATCAGCTTGCTGCAAAAACTTTGCAAAGGGAGTAGGTACAGTGGAGATGATTTTGTCCATTATCATCAAGTTTTTGAGTTTCTCATAGCTTTTATCTACCTTTGCCGCGTTTAGCCATTTGCTGAATACACTTTGTACGTTAGAAACATAGTCAATGAACGTTTCATTTGGTTTAGGTTTTAGTTTAGAATACTGAATTTGGTAACCTGGGGCGTCTAGCAAAAAATGTTGCATAATGCGTTGTTTAATGTAATCATAATTACTTCTAAGCTCTTGGGGGATAGATTATATCACTTTTAAGGGCTCCCCGGAGAGGTTCTTCATATACACCATCGCCCAGTGTTCTCGTGGCATTTCCTGGAATTTAAGCTGGAATTCCACATTCTCAGTCTATGCAGATATGGAGTCGCCTTGGCAGAAGGGTTTGACCAACCCTTTGTACGTGTTGAACTTATTCTCTTCTTCTTTACTCTTTACTTTGGTGGTGGCAATTTGTACATGAGATTCAATCTCTAACTCCTTCTTTTTCACCTGCGTTTGTGCCTCGAGCTCAAGTTGCTTTTCTTTTATTTTGGTTGTGTCAGCTATTTCTTTCAATTTTGTGGCCTCAATGAAATCAGAAATAAATTTTCTATAATAATAGTAATTATTTACAGCATTCACAAACAAGATGCCAATCTAATTTCTGCTTATCAAAACTGTATGTATACTTATCTGAAAAACTTGTAACTTTCTTGGGCCTATTGGGTGTTCTTCTCTATTTCAGGTTGAACTGGTGTTCTGAATGCGTCTGTTCTGCATTCTGTTACATAGAGCAGCAACAATTAATATTTTGAAAATACAAACACACACACAAGGTGATATCGCACTTAAACAATTTATGTGTCGTGATTCGCTCCGACGGGATGCTGAAATGCGAAATTACTGTATAAAATTTTTTCTGTCGTTTGTCGCTGTCAAATGTCGTCGTGTCTTCACCTCTGTTCGACCTCACCTGAAACGTCCCTGTGAAACATGTTGAGATATATTACATCATAATTGTTATAGTTTTCCACACAAAATCTTTCTTACATCAGCGTTCTTATCTTTATACTTTTCCCAATTATCAATTTTGTTAATATTAGTGAACAATGAGATCTTTCACACCGTTCTATTCAACAATAAACATGGTCACTTTCGCATTCTTGTCAAAGCTTACAAACGTTTCAAACTTGTACGCTTACACACTTGTCATGGGTTCATAAGAACTTCTGAACCATATCGACACACATTCTCTAGCGTAAGTTCATAAACCACTTTCATAAACCATATCGAAATACATTATAGCATAGGTTCATATACCATCTCTGACACTATATCGAACCGCTTGTCAACAACCTGAATTTACACAAGCAAGCGGTCCCTTCATTCACACCTTATAATTACAAACACGTCTTTGTGTGAAGGGTAGACGAAGAATCACGCTTTATTCTATATATTACATAGCTCGCCTTACGAGCATACACAACTGGCATTCAACACTCAAATACATTCTCTATGTTAGCTACGTATAACTATGCCCTCTCTAAGCTACACAACTGGCGAGGGTAAATACACAGGTCTTGTCGCTCGAACTGTCGGTCCTGGTCTGCCTGAATTCACAAGTCGAGTCCAGCTATTCGTCCTCCGTTCTCGTGCGGTCAGCCGCACGGCGTGCTGGGTCACTTGTCACGTAGTTTAGTGGTCCAGTCCTCGTAGCCTACAGCTGTACTAGAGTTCAGTCTGTTTACGGGTAGTCCCCGTGATTACCGTACTCTGTCCTCTGTAGGGAGTTAATCCCGGTATGTCCTAGTCATGTCCTAGCTATGACACATGCGTGTCCTGTCTTGGTCTGGTCCTTACACTGGTTTGGAGTTCTATCTCTTTCTACTGTCTTTCTCTATCTATTCTCTTGTAAAGGTCCTTATTTTGTCCTGTCTCTGTCCTTTACTTTCCTCCGTCCTTGTCCTATTCTATCTATACCTATCCAGCTTCTTGACAGTGGCAAAACCACAAGAGGTTGCCAAGCGCAGGGATAATAGTCTTTCATTTCCTCCTGCTGGAATTTCAATCATTCCCAGTAGCGAATTCTTCACTGAATAGCCCACACCGTGTTGCCTTTTTTCTGCCTGCCCTCTACTCTTCCAAAAAAGGTGTAATTGTTTTCCCTGAGTGACCCTTCCTCAGCGAGGCGAGTCTCCTGCAGGCCAGCAATATCAATGTTAAGACGATTGAGTTCGGCATCAATCACAGCCGTTTTTCTCACATCGTTAATATTGGTCAAGTCAGTGGAAAATCCTAGAGACATGATTCTCACGTTCCAGGTTACAAGCCGTAGCTTGAGATTTCTATTTTTCTTTTTATTAGTACCTGGTGCATTGGTTTTACAGCCTGGGATTCAGATTTTGTCCTAGCCCCAAGCACCCATTGAAGCAGGCAGGCTGTGGTGGATCAATACCCACTTGGCCTGGGGCTGCCCAGCTTGAGGTGGGCGGTAGCTGATCAGTGACACCTGTAGATGTCTCCCGCCGTCAGAGGCAACGCATGGCACCCCATGTCTACGCCAACTGACAGGAACTTATAACCTGTAACAGTTGCCTCTCGCTTTGATTCCGAGACCGGTTAAGACCAGGAATGGAGTTAATGCCTCTCCATAGCACAAAGCATGGGCTAAAATATAGAGATCATGTGTTGCCCATGCAACATGATCCCTCTCTCGGCCTGCCTAGTTCACTCCAGAGAAATGGTAACGCCTCTACATCTGAAACAAGACAAGCTGCAGAAGCTGCCGGATCAGCAAAGCAATGATCTAACTGTCCGCCTGTCGGAGCTTCGATTCTAGACCAGCCACCAACCAAGGCTTAGGGCCTGGTCTGCCCTGCCATGACATTTTTACTTTGGTTGAATATCCTCGAACCAAGGTAAGGCTTGTACCCTCCCAGTTGCGCACTTCTCCCGAAGCCGTTGGCACAATGTTGGGTGTCGGGTTTGGTAAACGCCGCCCAACGTTCGGCGCTAACAGAAAGCAGGTTGTACCGTCTACTGTTATACGGTAGCTCAGTCATATCTGACTAAGACCTGACACCAGTGTATATGAGTATGTTGTATATAAATATATGTGTATACATATCTACGTCCGCATGTATGTATGAGAATGTATATATGTCTTTGCCAATGTATTTGCATATGTATTCGTATATTTATTTATATACCGTTTTGCTTGAGTATGTTTTATGCTGTGCAATACCCATTCTTATACTGGCATACATGAAGCAATTTTTCGTTTATATCTTTCGTTTCATTTTCCCGTCCATACCGTTTCCCTAACAGTTCTCTCACTCGAAATTTCAGCTTAGAACCGGGAATTAATATTGTCGGATATGCCACTGTATAATTGCTACTCTATTCCAGATTTCCATATCTAACTGTTTGCACACCTTCGGTTCCACACTTCCTTATTTGGCACCTTTCACAACAAAACTTCTGTGCCGTTTTCCTAGCAACGAAGGATGTGTAACGATGGCCTAGCAATGTGTCATTCCCTGACTTTTCCTGTTTGTGTTTTAGTGTTCTTCTTCTTCTTCTTCTTCTTTCGTTCGCCTGAAATATGTCTATAACTGCAATGTTGTCTCTTGTATGAATCTAAGAGTCTTTTTTAGTTCATTCAGCGGTCCATAGAGTTTATCTTCCACTGTTGTCTCTCTAGGCCAGAAGGTTCGCCTGGATATGTTGTAGTTTGGGCAATCCTGGAGTATGTGCTCTGCTGTCGCGACGCCAAACCACATGTGCACATGACTGAGTCACCAATCTTGAATTTTGTATACATGTGGTTGCGTAATCTATTGTGTCCTGTTCTGAGGCGCAGAATAATGACCTGTTCTGGTCTGTCCATAACGTGGTAGTCGTCTTGAGTAAGGTTTGGTGGCCTTCTGACTGATTTGATCATTCTTTTCTTTTGGTGGTATGTAATAGGCACATCTGGTTGTTCTTCCTGTGCTCCTTCCTTAGCCAATCGATCAGCTCTGTCGTTTCCGGGGATTCCACAGTGGGATGGTATCTACTGTATGGTGATCTTACGCTGACTACTAAGTTCAGAAAGTAGTGTCCTCAGAACTGGCAATTTCCCAGACAGGAGCGCCTCTATTACGGATTTTGCATCTGTCAATATCACCACAGGTTGTGTACCATGGCTGGTATTTTGTAATTTCTCTGTGGCTATTTTGAATGCCTCAATTTCAGCATCATAATTATGGCAGTACTTTCGTGTTGGAATTCTGGCCGTGTCTCTAGTATTATTTGGGTATTCTATGTACACTCCCGCTCCTCCATTTCGAACAGCATTTTGTGCTGACCCATCTGTGTAGACTCGGATCCAGAGGTCCTGTGGGTATTCGTCATCAAGGAAGCTGAGAGTGGCTGTTCTGCGCTGTACACTGTTCTGTTCTTCCTTGTCAAATATTCCTCTCACTTTTGACTGGATTTGTAGCGATATTCTATGTTCATCTTTCCACGGGGTTCGCTCTGGAATAGTTGTAAGGGGGATATCAACTGTGGGAAGATCGATGGTTTCTCTGCAGAGTTGTTTGGCCTGGTGGATGAAACTACTTCTTTTCAACCGCCCCATAGCTAAGTTTTCAAATCTGTTCTTCATAGGGTGGCCTGGCAAGCTGAGAAACTTTTCTGCTTGTATTAGTGTTTTTGTATCTCTGCGCTCTCTTAAAGCTTGTGTCCTCCCCATTTTCTCCATTGCTACTATAGGGGTTGATCTCATCCCTCCTGTTATGACTCTAAGAGCTTGATTTTGCACCTTGTCCAGCTCCTGCAATGTAGTTTTTGATGCCGAACACCACGCAGTTGACCCGTATTCCAAGTGTGGTCGTATGCTCTGTTGATAAACTTTGCTAAGTATTTCCCCATTGTCTCCCCAAGTGGTTCCAGTTAGCTTTCTCAGGATGGCAATTTTCCTTCTGGCTTTTGCTACTGCTTTTTTTATGTGTTTTCTCCATGTCAGCCTGTCGTCGAATGTTACACCAAGGTATGTTTGTTCCTTATCTTCTCTTAGGGGTGTTCCATTTATCTGAATGATCCCTGCCTTTTGTTTCTGAGAAAGGGTAAATAGAGTGGTGCTGCACTTGTCAGTGTTTATGCTGATACACCATCTATCCGCCCATGCAACAAATGTATCTACAGCTCTCTGTAGCAATATGGTGGCCACTGATGCATGTTCATTTGCGCTCCACAAAACCAGGTCATCAGCGTACATTGCCGCTTTAATTCCATCGGGTAGATTAGCAACAAGATCATTGATGAAGATTAGAAAAAGTGTTGGGGACAGGACTCCGCCCTGGGGAACACCGTGACGCAATAGTACTTTCTTGCTCTTGAGACCGTCTATCTGTACTCGGGCTCTTCTGTTGTGCAAGTATGCTTTTACCCATTTGTACATTCTTACATTGACTTTACAGTTTCTCAGTTTCATCATCAGACCTTCTTTCCAGACTTTGTCAAAGGCTTTCTTCAGATCTATCCGAGCCACAAGTACCAGCTTCTTCTCTTAGAATGCATCCTCAACTTCTTGAGAGAGGTAGGTTGTCTGATCTTCCGTAGAGTAGCACTGCCTAAAGGCAGCCTGTTGTGGCACAAGGATGTTTTCACTTTCAATGTACCACTGTAGTCTGTGATTGATGACGCGTTCCATTGTTTTGCAGAGACAACTGGTGAGGCTAATGTGTCTGTAGCTGGAGGCAATGAAACTGTCTTTCCCAGATTTATTAAATTGTATAATTTTATGTTTTTTCTTTATATCTGTTTGCGTTGTTCCTGAGAAAGATTTGTATAACTGAAACGTTGATTCGTTGAGTCACAGTATAACTTATTTTTGTGTTATTATTTTTGAGGAATATTATTATTATCATTGATGTCCTTGTGATTTAAGTTTGCTATAGTGAAGTCCGTAAGCTGGGCCTGTGGTTATTATCTTTCAATAGAGAATCAGATTTGCTGGACTGGTCACCTGTCTCGTAAGGCAGATCATTGTCTCCCTCATCATCATCATCAAGTGCCCTGCCAGCTGGCGTAGGCGTTCGTGGCTCTCCACAGATCTCGGTCTTTGGTTTTCTGGATCAACTCTGCTGCTGATATTCCTCCGTGCCGCCGTCTCAATCCACCCAGCATCATTTCTCTTGGTCTGCCTCTGCCTCTCTTCCCCTCGATCTTTCCAGTTGTCACAATGTTCTCCAATGCCTCTCTTCTTATTACATGACCAAAGAAAGCTGTTTGTCCCTTTCTTATTGTTGTATATAGTGTTCTAGTTTCATTAGCTTGTTTCAGGCAGTCGTTGTTAGTTATTCTGGCAGTCCAAGGAATTCGCAACATTCGTCTCAGGAACCACATCTCTGTTGCTTCTAATTTCTTCTTCATTTGTTCATTTACATTCCAAGATTCACAGCCATACAGCAAAACAGGCTCTACATAGCATTTCAGCACTCTCTTTCTTACACTCAGTGATAGTGACCTATTGCACAAGATACTCTTCATTTGCATCCCTAAACGCATTTTATTGTTAGTGAGTTGCATTGTAAGATACTCCCCCAAGGTGGCCAGATGAAACGTTTTAAATATAGACAATCTGAAGATACCGCTCAAAGCGTTTGGAATTCATTACGACACATGGGAGACTGCTGCCAATGAGCGAAGTTCATGGTGTACATAATTACGCAAGGGTGTAGTTACCTGTGAAACAAACAGGACTGCAAGAGCTGGAGACAAAAAGGCTGGACAGGGAAACCGCCGCAGGAGATCCTCCTCTTAGAACGTCAAGCATTCATTCCCTACATTGTCAAAGGACAGTTCGAGCCAAAATAGGCCTTACCTACCATCTTTGAACTCACGACTTCAAACTATCAAGCCTTACTGGATGAGATGAATGGTCATCATCATAATTGAAGGACACACACCACATTATCTCTCACTTTTTCATAGTTTTACACGTACCTGTTTTTATTTCCTATTTCCGTGTTTAATTCGCAGACTCCTAGACAGTATATCGTCTAGGGAAGTATGCCTTTCTGTTGTTAATTTGATATATACTTTTAGTGTTTCGTTTTTGTTGTTCCCTCGATAAAGACGTTGATTGTAACGTTCGCCTATATCTGTGTGTGATTTCTATCCGTCATGTTTTGTGTTTTCCTCATACTCCTCTAGCCTGTCAGAAAAAGTCCAACAAGAAAACTAATATGCATGCCCTGATGACAGATCTAATCTTATATATAAATTAGGATGTGCGTATGTATCTCTGTATGTATTTATGTATCTCTGTCCGTATGTCCTTTATGCGCTCGCGAACGGCCCATCCGATTGAGATGAAATTTTCTACACGCCTTCCTTTCATTCCAGAGATGCCAACTGTCGTAGTTTTTTTTTCTTCTTCCTCCTCCTCCCTCCTCCCTCCTCCCCCTCCCAAAATACGTACGTCCAGAAATGGTCTTCTACATAGACACTTCTCTCTGAGGTCCGCGATAACATATTAACCTGTTGGGATGGCAATCAATCATCCTACTACCTCCTCCCTCCTCCTCCCTTCTCCCTCTTCCTCCTCCCTCTTCCTCCTCCTACCCTCTTCCTCTTCCCCTCCTCCCTCTCCCTCCTCTTCCTCCTCCATCCTCCTCCTCCTCTTCCTCCTCCTCCTCCCTCCTCACTTCCTCCTCCTCACTCTTCTTCCTCCTCCCTCTACCTCCTCCCTCCTCCTCCTTCTTCCTTCTCCTCCCTCCTCCTCCTTTTCCTCCCTCCTCATCCTCCCTCTACCTCCTCCCTCCTCCTCCTTCCTCCACATCCCTCCTCCTCCTCTCCCCTCCTCCTCCTACCCTCTTCCTCTTCCCCTCCTCCCTCTACCTCCTC
>OY992890.1:29231916-29316916 GCA_963921405.1 Cepaea hortensis
ATAAACACACAAACAAACAAACAAACAAACCAAAAAAAATGGAATGGCATGTTACAGGACAATCAAGTGCATACAAAACGATACCTCGTAATATGAAAGATGATAATACATAAGAAATATGGAATAGCATGTTACATGAAATGCGTGGGCTCAACTCTCTCTCTCTCTCTCTCTCTCTCTCTCTCTCTCTCTCTCTCTCTCTCTCTCTCTATTTTACACACACACACTCTCACACTCATTCACTCTCTCTCACTCACACTCACTAATTCTCTCACTTAATTTACAGTAGTTTACGTGAATTCATTTTATGCATGTTAAAATCAAGTGCATCAAAATGATAATATGAAAATGAGAATACACAAAACATATGGAACAGCATGTTAGATGACACGCGTGCGCTCAACTCTCTCTCTCTCTCTCTCTCTAGCTCTCTCCTCTCTCTCTCTCTCTCTCTCTCTCTCTCTCTCTCTTCTCTCAAACACATGTACATACAAACACCTACACACAAACAAACACACTCATATACACACATATACCCACGCACATACACACACCTACACACATCAATATACTTACGCACACGTACTCACATAACACCTGAATATACACTCCCTCGCATACACTGCATGCATGCGCACTTACACACACAAAGATATATAATACATACACGAGCACATACACATACAATCATCCATACACACATATACACACGCATATGCATATAAACGCATATAAACACATGAACGCACACCTCAACACACGTACAGACATACACACAGTGGCACACACAGATACACACACACAGAAGAAGAAGAAGAAGAAGAAGAAGAAGAAGAAGAAGAAGAAGAAGAAGAAGAAGAAGAAGAAGAAGAAGAAGAAGAAGAAGAAGAAGAAGAAGAAGAAGAAGAAGAAGAAGAAGAAGAAGAAGAAGAAGAAGAAGAAGAAGAAGAAGAAGAAGAAAGAAGAAGAAGAAGAAGAAGAAGAAGAAGAAGAAGAAGAAGAAGAAGAAGAAGAAGAAGAAGAAGAAGAAGAAGAAGAAGAAGAAGAAGAAGAAGAAGAAGAAGAAGAAGAAGAAGAGAAGAAGAAGAAGAAGAAGAAGAAGAAGAAGAGAAGAAGAAGAAGAAGAAGAGAAGAAGAAGAAGAAGAAGAAGAAGAAGAAGAAGAAGAAGAAGAAGAAGAAGAAGAGAAGAAGAAGAAGAAGAAGAAGAAGAAGAAGAAGAAGAAGAAGAAGAAGAAGAAGAAGAAGAAGAAAAACAACAACAACAACAACAACAACAAGAATGAGGTATAAGATGAAAATAAAGAGGAGGAAAAGGATAACAAGATTTATTAAAGATAATCCCTACGAAATCCAGGCGCGGATGAATGGAATATGGGATGTACAATGAGCGCCTGTCAGCAATACAGGCATGTCATGTGACTTGTGAAAGATGTGTTTCCAGAGAATGTAATGGGGGAATTATTCTGCAAAGGAAGCGCCACTGATAATGATGATGATGATGATAATGATGATGATGATGATGATGATGATGATGGATGATGATGATGATGATGATGATGATGATGATGATGATGATGATGATAATGATGATGATGATGATGATGATGATGATGATGATGATGATGATGATGATGATGATGATGATGATGATGATGATGATGATGATGATGATGATGACAACTGCGACGACAATGATAATTAGCTATAATATAATGCATTTTATCAATGATACATGTCAATATTTATCATAATATACCATGCCAATAATCGTGGGCGGTCATGTTTCGCCATCTCACACGATCACCATACCACGTGACAAGTCATCTAGGTGTTTACTTCTCTGCCTTCCCCCTGTTTTTTGTTCTAAATACTGCCTCTTGTCACCAAGTTCTCTAGTTTATTTCTTTTCATGACGTGCCCAAAAAAATGTCGACTGTCTGAGTCTAATGTCGTCAATCAGTTTACGGTTTTCATTTGCTTCTTGTAGGACTTACTCGTTGGTTTTTTTCTCTCAGTCCATGGTATTCTGTTCTTTTCCCCAGAAACCATATTTCTATTTCTATTAGATGTTTTCCGTATTTCGAAATTTAACAGAGACATGTTGATATTACCTGTACTCAAATGACAGCACATAGGCTCCGCCCCAGATGTAATAGTAAGTGTGCAGTCCAAATTGTTGGGATAGCTACCATAGCCATAGTTTGGGGCTCTGGATAATGAAAGGCTCACTAGTTGGGGTCACACTCAGAACGGCGGGCGTGGACAACTCACACAGTGGGTAGATCCTTGGGTTCTATCAAAGGAAAATTGAATCAGTGATATCGGATGTTATAAATAAATTACCGGGTGACTCGTATTAACCAGATAAATTTGTATGGAAGAATGAATACGTTAGTAATTTATCAAGAGATTTATCATAATATCTCCTACTCCACTTTCTCCTCTCCTTTTTCTCTTAATGCATTTCTAAATCTTTTATTAATTAGCATGACGTTAATTTAATTAATTGTTTTCTTAACCTGACTTCTCCAGGTGTAAAGTCGTCTTCTATGTTGTTTACCGTAACATTTTTTACCCCCATTCTAAGAATGTTTCTTTGTTTTCATTTCATTTTCGTTTTCCTAACTCATAGTCACTAAGAAAAGCTTTCATTCTTGCCATTCCCATTGCCCTCGCTTGCCTAGTTCATACATGTGACACTACTTCTTGTGCACTGGACTAATTCGTGTGTGTGGATTAGCTTTCCCTATTACCAGTGTTCCTCACCGTCAGTCGAACCCACTCCGACTTTTGAGGTACTTGTAAGTCAAGGATGCCAAGTCAACATTCTAGTCCAACTGATCGGTGTATGCTATGAACCCGCTATGTATGTTGTATGGGTCAGAGAACGACTGAAACCATTACTAATTAACTGTAAACAAGAATTAACTAGTGCCTACACATAATATAAGGGCTAAACCGTTCGACACAATCACTAATGTAGAGTTTAGGGTGAGAGCTAGATAGATACAGCCAATCAAGAGGAGAGGAGAAGACTATGGTGCTAGATACACACTGAGAATATCTATATATAGTGTAAAGAGAAACATCCTATCTAGGGAACTCATAGGACAACAGCAATAAAGGTCGCTCTGAACCACACGAGCAGATAACCAGATACATGGATTAGAAATATAGGGAAGGCATGGAGGGAACTGCAGGATACATAACAGGGCAGTGGGGGTGTGATTTGGTTGATGTCATCTGATCCATTGGGGAATCAGAAGCAGCAGCAGCAGAAGAAAAACAGTGACATGGTATAACTGATAGCCTACAGAGACAATAGACAAAATAGGATTTATACAGACCTGAGCATCTGCGGTTGCAATGCAGGAGAGTAGTCCGGCGATAATCACAAGTAATGGGGAAGTGTGCTTCCTGAACATCTCCATTCTTCAAATAAAACGACGATTACTTTTCAAGGAGCTCAGCTGTAAAACAGAAAGGATTGTAATTTAAACATTTATTGGTACTTAGAAGTTGGTGCACTGTGGTAAAACGCTTCTTGTGTGAATGTATGAGAGAAGAAAATGTTTCCTTAAGGTCAATATCAGCCTATTAAGATAGTTGGGCCATTGGGGCGTGTAATGTCTCCAGATCTGTTTTCTCTATACAGTGTAATATATTTAGAAATTAAGAAGATATGAAAGGTATCGCCCTTCGGAGACTTAACATCAATAACATTAAATATTCGGATGACACAGTATGATTGCAGACAATGAATAGGATCCGCAACGTCTAATAGATGCGGTTATTGTATACAGTGAACAACTAATGTACAGTTAAATTGTAAGAAGACACAGATTATGCTCGTCACTAAGAAGGAAGAAATACCACAGTGTATAATATACAGATAAGTGGGAATATTCTTAAACATGTGAATCTTTACAACTATCTCATGGGATGGGCCTTTAAGAGATTAGAGAAAGATCAGCGATGAACAATGCAGCCTTTTGCAAGATAGAAAAACATACTGAACAATAAAATTACGAAGTGATTATTCGCAGGGCGCTGTGAATAGCACTGAGCGTTATTCGCAGTTGCGGCTAGTCACGTGACGTACGTTTACAACCATCGCATGGTCACGTCACGTCTATTATTCTTTCTTCTTGTCTGTCTTTTTTTTTTTTTTTTTTTTGCAAATTCTTTTTCTTCAAATATAAGACGATATTTGTCGACAAGAACACATTACAGGGCCTCATTAGGTGATATAATAAACAATATTAAACACTACGAACTAAAATATAGAACTGAGAAACTCGAAGCTTGAGAATAAAGTGTGCTCTATGGATCTGCAGAAGCTGCCAGAAGGGGGGGGGGGGCATACACCAGGCAGCGTTGGAGTGATCGAGTGTCGGAATCCATGGATATACTAGATGTCTTTGTTTAACGTGAATTGTATTTGCCAAATAAAATAATATAGTAACATATAAAGGCAGGAAATCAGACCCTTTCCAAATAACATCTGATTTGAAGCCGCTATTCTTCAATCTGGCTCTAGAGAAAGTTGTAAGGAAGAAAAGGAGGAATGAGATATTGGAGGAACATCCAAGCTGCTGGGTTATGCAGATGATATAGATATTATAGGGGAGAATGAACACAAGGCATTGGAAATATTGACTCACTTAAAGGAAAAAGCCCAACAGATGGGGCTGGTTATCAACCAAGATAAGACAGAATATATGGTATTTTCAAGAGACGAAATGGCTGAAAACTCTGGCTACATACAAATAGATAATATGATCATTAAAAGAACGGGAACATACAAATACCTGGGTATAATCTTCAACTGCTCCAACATAATAAGGGAAGAAATACAAACTAAAATCAATTCTGGAAATAAGATAATACTATGCACTACAACATCTACTAAAATCAAATGCGCTAACACCAAAATCACACTATACAAAACACTGATCAGACCAGTTGTGCTATATGGCTCTGAAACCTCGAGTACAACGAAAGGAGACGAAGCCTTGTTACAAACCTTTGAGAACAAAGTTTTAATACGCACCTTTGGACCCATTAGGGATACACAAAGTGGAGAGTGGAAAAGAAGAAGTAATAAAGACATTTATGATCTGTTTAAGTCCCCGATAATCACTGGTATCATGAAGGCTCGGAACGTTGAAAAAGAAGAAGAAGAAATAAAATGTCGCCCCTGAAATCAGAATATCGCCCCGGAACTAGCATAATCACCTAGTTGGGCCATGTAAAGGATACATTTTACAATAAATAATTTGGGACCGTTATTCAGAAGAGTGATTTTTTTTTTTTTTAACGCAGTGATACCGTCGGTTGGTCGCGCTGCGATTACGTCGGTATTATTCGTAGCGCACCACGAATAACGCTTCCTATACAATTATGTCACTTTGCAACTAGAAAAAGAGTGTTGAAGTGCTACATAGAACCTGTACTTTGTGTGGATGTAAAACATGGACAATGAGTAAAAATAAGTAATGTATTTATTCTTTCTCAGGATAAATAATTATTTAATGTATAGGAGACATGTAAATGCAAGCTCAATATCAAATTATTGTGTTAATTGGTTGTTCAATGTGAAAAAAATAAGTAGAGTAGACTTAAGCTGGCACACTGAATAGTAACTTTACAGGGACTTATGTTGGGGCGATGAATAGTAACTTTACAAGGAATTAGGTTGGCGCGATGAATAGTAATTTTACCAGGACTTAGACTCGCACAGTAAGTAACTTGACATCATTCCTTCGCATGCCACCACAAATAGGATTGCCAACCTTGCTCTGGACTAGTGTTGCGATCAACAATCTAAAGTTGTGAGTTGATTGATTTTATATTTGTGAATTTGAAATGACGTAACTTTCGTTATTAAGCATCTGCTCGTGAGCTGAGCTAAAAAATAATCATCATCATCCAGTTTCCTGCCGGCTGGTGTGAACGATCATCTCCACAAATATCGATCTCCGCCGGCATTGATCTTTCGTTTGTGACTCCCTTTTGTGCCCTGACATAAGATTGTTAAGAATTTTCTCACGCCGGTCCTGTTCCTTTTTTCCCTTTCACAATCTGTCCGGTTGTCGCAATATGTTCTAGTATTCGTCTGCTCATAATGTGTCCAAAGAATGATGACTGCTTGTCTCTGATGTTTCTGATAAGATGTCTTTGCGATTTAGTCTCCCTAACAATTGTTCATATTGCTCAATCTGGACGCCCTATGAATTTATTTCTTCTTCCAAAAGTGCGTTTAACATCTCGCAACAGATTACCTTCATTATCGTCATGTCCAATGCCGATTAGCCTGGGCGGTCAAGTTTCACCATCTCACTCAATCACCAGAGTCTAGATCAGCTCAGTCTTCTTGTCTCGCATGCCAAGTGGTCAAGCCATCCAGATATATACTTCTTTGCCGTCCCCTTTTCCTGCTATATGTCACCAAGTTGTCCAGTTTATTTCTTCTCATAACATGCCCACAAATATATTCGCGAGCGTCTAATTTCTCTAAAATTAGTTTACGGTTTTTATGTGTTTCTTACATAACTTGCTGCTGTGTTTTCTCTGTCTGCCCATGGTATTATTTGCGTTTCCCTCAGAAACTGCATGTCCACTGCCATTAGATGTTTTCCAGCTTGTCTGCTCAATGTCCACGCTTCTCATCCATACAAAGTAAATGTTATATGTAGCACTTTAACATTCTTTTTCTCGTTGCAATTAACATCATTGTATTATTGGTCAGTATGTTTTCCATCTGGCAAAATGCTACCTTCGCCATAACGATTCTTGTTCTAATCTTTTCAAGGCATCTCCTATCAGATGTTATGACTGCTCCGAGTTAGCTAGCTAGTTAGTTAGTTAGATATTTAGTTAGTTACCTAGCTAGTTAGCTAGATGTCTGGCGTTGCATCTTTTACCTTGTTCTTTAATCACCTCTGCTGTATTGTGAACTAGTCTTGCTCAAACCGTCTAATAAATTAATTAAGTTAACTTTATATAAACAAAATATGCTTCAAACAAACCAAAAATATACTTGCATGTTCACATACATTGATGAACGTTGCTGTAGCTTATCTGATCTCCGCTGTCCTTTCTTGCATTTATATACATTTGTATCTAGTGACACATGATATAACCTATCTGGAAGGCAACAATGGGCGTAAACGATCAGTGAGGAAAATAAATATTGTCAATGACATATGAATTATATTGTTCTGTATTGATAGTTAGAACAGACCCGGTATTTCCTTACTGGGAAAAACCGTAATAAATGTGCTCTGTGTGGATTATGCAAAATATTGTCTATATTCTTCGTCTTCTTCTTTGTGCTCCTCCTCTGTCTTAACTTCAAATTGTTCATCCGCATCCTCTTCCCATTTACTACACCTCCTCCTCCTGCTCATACTCTTCCTTTTTCCACTTCTTCTTCTTTCTTCTTCTTCTTCTTCTTCTTCTTCTTTCTTCTTCTTCTTCTTCTTCTTCTTCTTCTTCTTCTTCTTCTTCTTCTTTCTTCTTCTCTTCTTCTTCTTCTTCTTCTTCTTCTTCTTTCTTCTTCTTCTTCTTCTTCTTCTTCTTCTTCTTCTTCTTCTTCTTCTTCTTCTTCTTCTTCTTCTTCTTCTTCTTCTTCTTCTTCTTCTTCTTCTTCTTCTTCTTCTTCTTCTTCTTCTTCTTCTTCTTCTTCTTCTTCTTCTTCTTCTTCTTCTTCTTATGGATGTTGTGTGAGGGATGTGTGTGTGGGGGTGTGGGGAATGTATGTGTGGAGGGGTTGTGTGTGGGGTGTGTGTGTGGGTTGATTAGCGATGTTGCATGGGTAAAGGGATGAGTGGTCGGTGGCGGATGTATGTGTGTGTGTGTGTGTGTGTGTGTGTGTGTGTGTGTGTGTGTGTGTGTGATGTGTGTGTGTGGGGGGATATTTGGGAGGATGGTTGGAAGTTTGTGGGTTTGGTGGGTTGGTGGTGTGTGTAGGAAATATGTATTTGGGTGGGTGAATGGATGTATGTGAGATGTGTGTGGGTTGATGGATGGTTGTGGGGGATGGGTGTGGGGGATGGGTGTGGAGGTGTGTCTGGGAGTGTGTGTGTGTGTGGATGGGGTAAATGTGAGTGGGTGGAGGACGTATGTGTGGATGGTGAGGATGTTTGTAGGTGGGGGATGTGTGGGTGGGAGGGGAGATGTGTGTGTGTGGGTGAGAGATGTGTGGGTGGGAGATGTATGGGGAATTCATGTGGGGGATGTGTTTGTGAGTCGGGAATGTGGTTATGGTTGGGGTGGTGTGTGCAAGGGGAGATGTGTGAAGGGCTGGTGGGTGGGGGAGGTGTGGGATGTGCGGGTGGATGAAGGATGTATGTGAGGATGAGGAATGTGTGATTGGCTGGGTGGTTGGGGTGTGTGTGGGTGGGAGGGTAGATGAGAGATGAATGTGTTGATGGGTGGGTGGGTGATGTGTGGGTGTGAATGGTTAATGAATGAGTATGTGAGTGGATGGATGTATTTGAGAGATGAGTGTATGGGTTGGGGATGTGTGTGTGGGTGGGAAGATTGTGTGAGCGGCGGATGTGTGTGGGTGGGGTATATGTGGGTGGTGGGGTGTGTGTGTGGGTAGGAGGTGTGTATTTTTGGATGAGGAATGTGTTGGTGGGTGGTAATGTGTGTATGGGTGGGAGATGTGTGTGCGCGTGTGAGTGCATGGGTGGTGAGATGTGTAGTTAAGGGATGTGTGATTGGAGAATTGGAGATCGGGGGTGGGGTGTGGTTAGCGAGTGGGTGGGTGGATTATGTGTGGGATGGGTGAGTGTGTAGGTTGGGGTGGTTGGGGGATGTGGGTGTGTGGGTGCGGGATATGTGGGTGGGGGATATGTGTAAGTGGGGGTGTGTGTGTTGGTGTGGGTTTTGTGTGTGGATAGGTGAGGGATATGTGAGTTGGCGGGAATATGTGTGTGTGGGTGTTGGAAATGTGGTTGGGGGATGTGTGTTTGGCTGAGTGGTTGGCGGTGTGTGGGTCGGTGGGGAGATGTCTGAAGGTGGGGGATGTGTGGGTTGGTGATGGATGGGTGCATTCATGCATGTGTGCCTGGGTTTGAGTGTGGGTGGGTGGGGGATGTGTGTGGGAGATGTTGTGGGTGGAAGATGTGTGTGTGTGGGTGGGTAGATGGTGTATGTGGGTGTGTGTGTGGATTGGGAGATGGGTGGATGGATGGGGCAATGTATGTTCCGTGGGTATGTGTGTGGTTGGGTGGTGGATGTGTGTGTGGGGGACACGCGGATTGATAAGGGGATGGGTGTGTGGGTGTGTGGGGTAATTTTTTCATAACATGGTAACATGCATTGTTTATGTTTACAACTTTCATTTGACAATGTTTCTTTCCTATGTGAATGCACTATGCACTGATGAACGAAAGATGTGTGACTGGAAGGGCCCAATGTAAGTCGGGCCTGCGTGCCAAATTTGTTACCCTTTGAAAATAAATAAAATTCGTTCGGTGTTCGTTCGTTCGTTCGTTCGTTCGTTCGTTCGTTCTTCTTCTTCTTCTTCTTCTTCTTCTTCTTTCTTCTTCTTCTTCTTCTTCTTCTTCTTCTTCTTCTTCTTCTTCTTCTTCTTCTTCTTCTTCTTCTTCTTCTTCTTCTTCTTTCTTCTTCTTTTTCTTCTTCTTCTTCTTCTTCTTCTTTCTTCTTCTTCTTCTTCTTCTTCTTCTTCTTCTTCTTCTTCTTCTTCTTCTTCTTCTTCTTCTTCTTCTTCTTCTTCTTCTTCTTCTTCTTCTTCTTCTTCTTCTTCTTCTTCTTCTTTTCTTCTTCTCATTATTTTATTATTATTATTATTATTATTATTATTATTATTATTATTATTATTATTATTATTATTATTATTACGCCTCGTCCTCGTGTTGTTCCTCCTCTTCCTCAACCTTCTTTATCTTCGTCTTCACCCTCTTCCTTCTCACCCTCCTCCTCCGCATCTTCCTGTCTCTTTCTTTTTCTTCTTCTTCTGCTACATCGTTTCCTGCCCCCTCCGCCGCTAATCCCTCCCCTCCCATTCCTCCTCCTCTTGCTCATCGCACAATGAATACAATGGTGTATATAATCAGTATAGTGAGTGTTTTGAAAACTATTTTGGTTGCATGAACATGGACTTGTGCTGTTCAGGTCGGGTGGAAGGTAATTCCATAAATGAGCAGAGAAAACGCTAAGGTTGTTTTACATAAATACAAGGGGGCTTCAAATGGAAACCTTAAATGGTTGTTTTATTTCGGTGAATATCTTCTGAAAAAGTAATGAACAAATGTATCATTTTTCGATGTAGTCACCACTACGTTCAATGCAAGTCCTCCAGTGCCGATAAAGTGCTTGGATTCCAGTAGAAACATCTGGGGTCACTACTCGGTGTACCTGACGCGGTCGTGAAAGGTCTGCCACAAAAGTCGCGCAGATTTGAAACTTCCTACTCCACTCATAAACTTGCTGGACTGATAGGCATACATCACTAAACAGGACCTTCATTCGCCGATGAATTTCTATAGATTTCACCCCCCTTCACTGATAAGAAAAATCCGCTAAAAGAACGTTCCTCCACTTCGATACCTGCCAAAAGTGGGACGGCCATGATTGAACTGTCATTATGACATTATTGCGTTTGTCCTCACTGTTATGTCATGCACTTAATACTCTTGACATCCATAACAACAATATTGACAGGTGACAAGACTGTGGCATGATTATTGTTATGAATATCACACTTTACCAGACTATGCATGGAAGATACTTATAATATAGGAACATATAAAGGCAGGACATCAGACCCCTTCCAAATAACATCTGGCTTGAAAAAAGGTGATGCACTATCGGCGCTACTCTTCAATCTGGCTCTAGGGAAAGTTATAAAGAGGATAAAGGAGGAATGTGATATTGGAGGAACATCCAAGCTGCTTGGTTATGCAGATGATATAGATATTATAGGGGAAAATGAACAAAAGACATTGGAAATATTTACTCACTTAAAGGAAAAGGCTCAACAGATGGGGCTGGTTATCAAACAAGATATGACAGAATATATGGTAATTTCAAGAGAAGGAATTGGCTAAAAACTCTGGCCACATACAAATAGATAATATGACCATTAAAAGAACGGAAACATACACATAACCGGGTACAATCTTCAACTGCTCCAACATCATAAGGGAAGAAATACAAACTAGAATCAATTCTGGAAATAAGATATACTATGCACTAAAACATCTACTAAAATCAAAGGCGCTATCTCTTAACACCAAGATCAAAGTATACAAAACACTGATCAGACCAGTTGTGCTGCATTGCTCTGAAACCTGGAGTACAACGAAAGGAGACGAAGCCTTGCTAGAAACCTTTGAGAACAAAGTTTTAACACGCATCTTTGGACCCATTAGGGATACACAAAGTGGAGAGTGGAAAAGAAGAAGTAACATAGACATTTATGATCTGTTTACGTCCCCGCTAATCACTGGTATCATGAAGGCTAATAGACTACAATGGCTGGGGCATATAGAACAAATGGAATATAATACGGAAACAAAATTCGCTTACACTCAGGAAATAAATGACCGTAGACCCCGAGGTAGACCAAGAAGACGGTGGAGAGATAATATATATACAGACCTACAAGCACTTGGAATCAACGACTGGCAAGAGAAGGTCAACCAGAGAGACGAATGGAGACGGATTGTATCTGTAGCAAAGAACCTCAATGGCTCGGAACGCTGAAGAAGAAGAAGAAGATATCACATTTTTAAGATTTTCTTTTGAAGCCGCCTTGTATAATCTAGACATACGAATATGTAATAGACTTGATTGATTGATTGATTGATTGATTGATTGATTGATCAAGGAACCGACATCACAGCATTCGGGACATTCCCATAGGCGCTCAGTTCCCATCCTCAGCAGCCAGCGAAGAGTTCCAACACCAATAGTGCCAGTAGTAATCTGATTATGTGTCCGTCTCGCCTTTCAGCTGAGCGTCGAGCGTCGGCAAGAGCCCCTCGTCACCACTCGCTGTCTCATTCTTGCCAGACCATGATGATCCATTTGCTCCTCCGAGGTGTACACGTGCTCCCACAAGGCCGCAACCACGTCTGCCTTGTCATGCATCAATACTCTACCAAGTTTTGCCGAGCCAGCCAATCTATCCTCCTGTGCATTCCCCAGCACCCGGCATGCCCCGGAGAAAAGATCCAAGCGGTGCTTGCCACCCGTGACCTCCGAAGAGAAGGACACACACACACACACACACACACACACACACACACACACACACACACACACACACACACACACACACACACACACACACACACACACACACACACACACACACACACACACACACACACACACACACACACACACACACACACACACACACACACACACACACACACACACACACACACACACACACACACACACACACACACACACACACACACACACACACACACACACACACACACACACACACACACACACACACACACACACACACACACACACACACACACACACACACACACACACACACACACACACACACACACACACACACACACACACACACACACACACACACACACACACACACACACACACACACACACACGCACGCACGCACGCACGCACGCACACACACACACACACACACACACACACATCGTGATTGTAATAGATTTAGTAACTTACTGTTCGTAACGTGAGATTAAGTCAATGGTAGAAGGTAATTTAGAGTGTTTGAGATATTATATTATGAACTAGGTGTAAATATGTCGTCTTTCATGGATGCAACGGCAATCAAATACAGAGCTTCAAGAGAAACTAGGAATGAAAAGTGAGTTGACGAGAGAAATAAAAAGAGGCCAGTGACATATTTCCCTCAAGTTAAAAGACAAAACTTTTACAATTCCATACGCGGTTTGTGAGCCCGTATACCCGGGTTCGAAACACGGCGGTGCTGGTTTTTTCGAAAAAGGTATAGAGACCGGTCGTTCAGAAAGCAATGGCAAACTACTGAACGTAACACTTGCCTAGTACATCAACAGCAGCTGAAAATGCTGGTGTTGACTGCAACGTCCCGTAAGGGATACGCAACAAAATTTTTAATTTTTTTACTGGAGGGAAAGGTTGAAGACAAGCGAGCAAGAGGTAGACGATGATACCAGTGGGAAGTCAACATCAATGTATGAACGAACAGCAGTTTGACAGAATGTACAATCAGGGAGAGAGATAGACAGTGTTGGAGATCCATTGCCGCCAACCTTCATTGTAGAGACGGCACCTGATTGGTTGTTTAGTTGATTGATTATGAAGTAATATGTCATACATACACAAATCTATGGTTTGTGTTTTCGTTATTCTAATCAGACTTTGTTAAAAAGGAAACATTAAAATGTGCGGTGTTCATGAATCTCCACATACACTTGGTGTTGTGGACTATTTCTGTTGATGATTCCACCAAGCCACAGTGGCAGTCCATCCAGCATCATGTCTCTCCACCCGCCCCCTGCCTTTTCTCATTCTGATATTTCTAGTGGTCACAATGTTTTCCTTACCTCGCTTCTCGTTACACAACCAAAGCACGCAATTTGTCTCTTTCTTATATTTGTACTAGCTGACCCGGCCCGGCTTCGCCCAGACCCTGGTGGGGAGCATCTCATTTAATTCATATAAGTAGTCATATAAGCTCTCGTTCCTGTCTGTCTGTCTGTCTGTCTGCCTGTCTGTCTGTCTGTCTGTCTGTCTGTCTGTTTATCTGTCTATCTGTCTATCTGTTTGTCTGTCTGACCCGGCCCGGTTTCGCCCACACCTGGTGGGGAGCATCTCATTTAATTCATATAAGTAGTCATATAAGCTCCCGTTCCTGTTCCCGACTATCTATCTGTCTGTCTGTCTATTATTAGAAAGAGCAATTGAAAGAACTTTACATCTTCTCCCAACAATTAACTTGGGTAAATGGAGCGTCTCATTTAATTCATATTCGGCCCCTGATACCGTTCCCGTTCCTAAAAAAGACGACCCGGCACGGCTTCGCTCAGCCCCTGGCAGGGAGCGTCTCATTTAATTCATATTCGGCCCCTGCTCCGGTTCCCGTTCCCATATAAGAAGCCCGGCCCAGCTTCGCCCAACCCCTGGCAGGGAGCGTCTCATTTAATTCATATTAGTAGTCATATAAGCTTCAGTTCCCGTTTCCTGAAATATAACGAACAGATTGGAAGAGAACAAGCTTCATCCCAATAACTACATAGGGAGAAAGGGAGGAAGGGGAGGAGGAGTAGGGGATTAGGAGGGGAGGAGGAAGGGAGGAGGAAGAGGAGGGGAGGAGGAAGAGGAGGGGAGGAGGGGGAGGAGGGGAGGAGAGGGACGGGAGGAGGAGGAGGCGGAGGGGCAGGAGGAATGGTAGGGAGGAGGAGGGTAGAAGTGAATGGGGAGGAGGAGGGGAGTAAGAGGGGGAGGAGGAAGTGGAGATGGGGGAGGAGGGGGAAGAGAAGGAGGAGGAGGAGTAGGGGGAGGGGGAGGGGGGAGGAGGAGAGGGGGAGGAGGAGAAAGGGGAGAAGGAGAAAGGGGAGAAGGAGAAAGGGGAGAAGGTGCAGGAAGAGGGTCAGAAGGAGGGGCAGGAGGAGGGGTTGAGGAGGAGGGGGAGGAGGAGGAGGGGGAAAAGGAGGAGGGGAGAAGGTAAAAGAGGGGATGAGGAAGAAGGTGGAGGAGTAGGAGGGTGGAGGAGGAGAGGGAGAGGGACAAGGAGGGGTGGAAATGGAGGAGGAGGAGTAGGCGGGGGAGGGGGAGGATGTGGAGGAGGAGGTGGATGAGGAGGAGGAGGAGGGGAGGAGGAGGAGGGGAGGAGGATTAGGATGGAGGAGTAGGAGGGAGAAGGAAGGGGAGAAGGAGGAGGAGGAGAACATCTGAGGAGGAGGAGAGGTAGGGAGGAGGAGGGTAGAAGAGTAGGGGGAGGAGGGGAGGAGGAGGAAGATGGGGAGGAGGAAGTGCAGATGGGGGGAGAAGGAGGAGGGGGAGTAGGAGGGGTGGAGGAGGGGAGGAGGAGGAGGGAGGAGGTGAGGCAGAGGGGGAGGAGGAAGATGATTGGGAGGATGTGGAGGAGGTTGAAGAGGAGGAGGAGAGGAGGAGGAGGGGAGGAGGAGGAGGGGAGGAGGAGGAGGGGAGGAGGTGGAGGAAGAGGGGCAGGAGAAGGGGAGGACTAGCAGGAGGAGGAGGAGGGGAGAAGGAGGGGAGGAGGAGGAAGAGGGTAGAGGAAGAGGAGGTGGAGGAGGTGCAGGAGGGAGGAGCAGGAGGAGGAGGGGAGGAGGAGGAGGACAGGAGAAGGATGGGGAGGAGGAGGAGTAGGGGGATGAGGAGGAGGGGTAGGGAGGAGGAGGAGAGAATAGAGGAGAAGGAGGGGAGAAGGAGAGAGGGAGGAGGAGGAGGAGGAAGTGGAGATGGGGAGGAGGAGGAGGAGGGGGAGGAGGGAGGAAGAGGTGGGGATTTGGAGAAGGAGGGGGAAGAGGAGAAGCAGGAAGGAGGAAGAGGGGGACGAGGAGTAGGGGTGGAGATTGAGGGGAGGAGGAAGAAGAGGGGATGAGGAAGTGGAGAGGGGGAGGAGGATGATGAGGGGAGGAGGAGGAGTTGGAGGAGAGGGAAGGAAGAGGGGAGGGGAGGAGGAGGAGGATGGGGGGAGAAGAAGGGGGAGGAGGAGGATATCGCATATAACTGTAGCCTAAAGGTCCACCTATTTGAGAAATATGCAACAATTTTACATATATAGCAATGCTATTAGAAGTTATGTCCCCTCGCTATATATACATTATAATGTTAATTAAAATATTAAATAATATTAAGTAAATAACTGTTTTTACACTTTAAAAAAATATGACATTTGGCAGCACGGGAATGAGAGGAAGACGTGTAGAAAATTTCATCTCAATCGGATGGACCGTTCGCGAACACATAAAGGACATACATACAGACAGACAGACTCTTTTATATATATAGATATAATATTCTGCCTTCTGTAGGCTTTACGGGCACTTCGGAAATCATATATTTAGAAAAGTAGAACACGTTAGGAGAATAAGAGGAGGTGAAACAACAAGAGAGCTTGAATTTTGTGTGTGTTTGGTTAATCAAACAATGTTTACTGGTATTCTAATACACTAATTTATATGTTCTATATTTGGACATTGCTAGCAAGAACATGCCAGCTTAGCAAGAACATGCCAGCTTTGAGCTGTTCACATCAAACACCGGTCTCTGATTAAATCTTAAGTTACTTGCATGTCGCTTACAGGACGTGGCAACAACCCCAGCATTTTTCTGCTGTTTGTGATTGACTATGCAAGTTTATGTTAGGTAGTTTGCCATTGTTTTCTGAACGACCGCTATTAATCATCATCAAGTGCCGTGCCGACTGGCGTAGGCTTGATTGCTTGCTTGTGTTCGTTGGCTTGAGCTCCAACGCGAAGTCCTGTATGTCGGATGAAGACATCCTGTTGTCCAACATCAGTGTGATGTCGTACAGGACCTGAGTTTTGCGTGAGTATCCGTTGTCCCATGTCTGGCTTATTGGTGTGCAGACTGGTGGTTCCTCTCCGTACAGGCAGACACTCTCCGACTTCGGAGGAATCGGCGATCCTACTGACTTTAGCCAGGACCCCGAAGGGACCTGTTGCCCAGGACGCTCGACGAGGACGCGTCAATAGATCTTGGCCAGTATATAACCCGGCCCTGGTGCCTTGGAAACACCTCTGCGTCCCACTGGCGTAGGCGTTCATGACTCTCCACATATTTCTGTCTTTTTTTCTGGATCAACTCTACCGTTGATATTCCTCCATGCCACCGTTGCAATCCATCCAGCATCATTTCTCGTGGTCTGCCTCTGCCTCTCTTCCCCTAGATCTTTCCAGTTGTCACGATGTTCTCCAGCGCCTCTTTTCTCATCACATGACCAAAAAAAGCTGTTTGTCTCTTTCTTATTGTTGTGTATAATGCTCTAGTTTCACGAGCCTTTTTAAAGCATTCGTTGTTAGTTACTTTGGCAGTCCAATAAATTCGCAACATTCATCTAAGGAACACCATCTCTGTTGCTTCCAATCTCTTCCTAATTTGTTCATATCTATTCCAAGATTCACAGCCATACAGCAAAACAGGTTCTAAATAGCACCTCAGCACTCTCTTTCTTACATTCAATGATAGCGACTTATTGCATAAGACATTCTTCATTTTTTTTTTAATTGCAGCCTTTGCTTGCCCTGTTCTGCTCTTGATCTCTATTGTGCATCTTACATCTGACGTTATAAATGTCCCTAGATATTTAAAACTATCCGTTTGTTGAAGAATTTTCCCCTCTATCTTTATTTCACATTTGGGTATCACCTGTTTCTTTGATAACACCATTGTTACTGTTTTCTTGATATTCAAGGAGAGTCCTTTCTTTGCACTCTCTGTTACTACAATGTCCAACAATTGTTGTAGATCTGTTGCATTATCCGCTATCAATACTTTGTCATCTGCATAGCGTATATTATTTATAGTATCATAATCATCATCATCATCTTCCACTTCTGCCGTCAAGCGTCGTGGGGAGGAATAATTTGCATTCCAGCGCCCAGTGGACGGCACTGGATAGTGTCATTCCGTGTGGTTGTACAATGTCTCTGATGTCGTCAATCCATTTTCTTCTTGGCCGTCTTTGATATTTATAGTATAACCTCCAAATATTATTCCTGGCTTTCCATTGATATATCTCATTATTACTTCGCTAGATCTCTTCGGAGGAGAGATCTGGTGACAAAACACATCCCTGTCTCACTCCTAACTTCATGTGTTCATAATTTCCTTCTTTATTTCCCATTTTAATTGCTGCTGTTTGGTTTCAGTAAATAGTTTTTATTATTCTGAGATCTTTTCCATCAATATTAATATCTTCCAACATTTTATTACTATTAATACTATTGTTAAAAATTAACATAAGTCGGTATGCTTGCAAATCGCCCGCAGGTGATTTCGCACGCAGTATGTGGGATTGAGAATCGCGTTCTCCACCTCTTCCCCACAGGCGCTGGAATAAGTCTCATACAGTGTGGTTTCCAACACCCGTTGCAGTTGAATACCTTCTTTTTGCTATTTTGATAGAAACCAACAGAAATGAGTTTGCGTATCTGGCACGTAGCGTAGAGCCGAGAAACAGTTTGACAAATGGTTCGGTCATGCAACAGGACTACACAGAAACAACATACCCTGGATTGCTGGAATATTTACAGCAGAAACCATTTTTTAAGCGTTGGCTAGCTTTAAACTCGAGTGTAGTCCAAACACGTGCTCTCCTCCCAGTCCATTCGACTGATTTTTTCGTCTCAATTAGTTTTCCTTATTACATTACCAGTGTCCCTCACCATCAGGTAAATCCACTCAGACTTCTGAGGTTCTTGTAATTACATCCCTATGCCAAGGACGAGAAGTCAAAATGTTAGCCCAACTGACTAGTATAAGGGTTGAACTCACTACAACATCATAAGTACACCAAATAACGTACACATTCAACACCAACAACTAAGTAACCCACATAATGGCTTGTGCACAAAGATAACCGTGACACGATGTCACAGAACAAAGGCGTGGGAAGTCAAGACATGTATTGTTTAGAATAATTTACAATTGAAGGGAATGGTATTGTCATTCACACAACAGATAATTATAAAAACTATATTGTTATTGTCTTGTCTTTAGTGTACATGACTCGCACGTCTAAACCTATGGCGGTCATATTACACACTTGTCTGTTCAGTTTTATCATCCTGTTTCTCTCCTTGCCTGAATGTCTCAACACCTATCTATAGAATAATTGCATTGAACACACGAGAGTTGAAGGCGAAGATGTAATCCAACTGGGCGTTGCCGGAGATACGCTGAAATGTTCCGAGAATAGTGTCATAAAGACGGCTTGTTGATCATTGAAATATTCCATTAAAACTTGATCAGGAAGACTGCCTGAACTTTAGTGAAGGGAAATAAAGGGGTACAGAGATTAGGTCAGTCCTGTGAAAACATGTTAGTCCTGGAGTGATACTGGCTCCAGCAGCAGAGGAGATCATACTTCATTCATACATACATACATACATACATACATACATACATACATACATACATACATACATACATACATACATACATACATACATACATACATACATACATACATACATACATACATACATACATACATACATACATACATACATACATACATACATACATACATACATACATACATACATACATACATACATACATACATACATACATACATACATACATACATACATACATACATACATACATACATACATACATACATACATACATACATACATACATACATACATACATACATACATACATACATACATACATACATACATACATACATACATACATACATACATACATACATACATACATACATACATACATACATACATACATACATACATACATACATACATACATACATACATACATACATACATACATACATACATACATACATGCATACATACATACATGCATGCATGCATGCATGCATGCATGCATGCATGCATGCATGCATGCATGCATGCATACATACATACATACATACATACATACATACATACATACATACATACATACATACATACATACATACATACATACATACATACATACATACATACATACATACATACATACATACATACATACATACATACATACATACATACATACATACATACATACATACATACATACATACATACATACATACATACATACATACATACATACATACATACATACATACATACATACATACATACATACATACATACATACATACATACATACATACATACATACATACATACATACATACATACATACATACATACATACATACATACATACATACATACATACATACATACATACATACATACATACATACATACATACATACATACATACATACATACATACATACATACATACATACATACATACATACATACATACATACATACATACATACATACATACATACATACATACATACATACATACATACATACATACATACATACATACATACATACATACATACATACATACATACATACATACATACATACATACATACATACATACATACATACATACATACATACATACATACATACATACATACATACATACATACATACATACATACATACATACATACATACATACATACATACATACATACATACATACATACATACATACATACATACATACATACATACATACATACATACATACATACATACATACATACATACATACATACATACATACATACATACATACATACATACATACATACATACATACATACATACATACATACATACATACATACATACATACATACATACATACATACATACATACATACATACATACATACATACATACATACATACATACATACATACATACATACATACATACATACATACATACATACATACATACATACATACATACATACATACATACATACATACATACATACATACATACATACATACATACATACATACATACATACATACATACATACATACATACATACATACATACATACATACATACATACATACATACATACATACATACATACATACATACATACATACATACATACATACATACATACATACATACATACATACATACATACATACATACATACATACATACATACATACATACATACATACATACATACATACATACATACATACATACATACATACATACATACATACATACATACATACATACATACATACATACATACATACATACATACATACATACATACATACATACATACATACATACATACATACATACATACATACATACATACATACATACATACATACATACATACATACATACATACATACATACATACATACATACATACATACATACATACATACATACATACATACATACATACATACATACATACATACATACATACATACATACATACATACATACATACATACATACATACATACATACATACATACATACATACATACATACATACATACATACATACATACATACATACATACATACATACATACATACATACATACATACATACATACATACATACATACATACATACATACATACATACATACATACATACATACATACATACATACATACATACATACATACATACATACATACATACATACATACATACATACATACATACATACATACATACATACATACATACATACATACATACATACATACATACATACATACATACATACATACATACATACATACATACATACATACATACATACATACATACATACATACATACATACATACATACATACATACATACATACATACATACATACATACATACATACATACATACATACATACATACATACATACATACATACATACATACATACATACATACATACATACATACATACATACATACATACATACATACATACATACATACATACATACATACATACATACATACATACATACATACATACATACATACATACATACATACATACATACATACATACATACATACATACATACATACATACATACATACATACATACATACATACATACATACATACATACATACATACATACATACATACATACATACATACACACACATACATACATAGACACACACACGCACACACACACACACACATACATACATTCATACATACATACATACATACATACATACATACATACATACATACATACATACATACATACATACATACATACATACATACATACATATGCGTCCGTGCGTGCGTGCGTGCGTGCTTGCGTACGTACGTACGGTACGTGCGTGCGTGCGTGCGTACGTACGTGCGTGCGTGCGTGCGTGCGTGCAGGCAGGCAGGCAGGCAGGATAATAAATCATGCAAATACATCTCTCATTATGTAAAAAGTTAATTGGAAATATGGTACACGGCTAATAGATTGGAATTGAGATATGTTCATTCCAATCTAAAAAAGGGGCACCCTGAAATTATGCGCCAACAATAGAACTGTTGCCCTGATCAGTTATGTCAGTAAAATTTTACTAATAATCATAATGGGAAGACTTCGTAAGAAAATGGAACAAGAGATTCACGTGGTTCAAGCTGGATTTATACAAGGAGTAGGAATAAGTAATCACATACTCAACATGCGTTTAATCACAGAGAAATGTAGAGTATTTAACATAAACATATTCTATATTTTGTAGATTATTAAAAGGCATTTAACTGTGTACAACATCACAAACATTGAGAAATCATGAGAAAACTGAGCTTTCCATCACATGTCGTACAACTCATATAAATATTCCACCTAGACCCCGGGTCACCAAACTTTTTTCGCTGCGGGCCGGATAACTGACAGAATGTCGAGCGCGGGCCGCATAGTCATTCTGTACAATACTTGCGCCTGTCTCCGTGGCGAAGGTTTTACGGACACGGTTCGTAATTCCGTATACCCGCTTTCGAAACACAGCTGCGCGCGATTTGGCAACAGACAACGTTGCGCTGGTTTTTACGCTATGTTATGAGTGCCGGTCGTTCAGAAAGCAATGGTAAACTACTGAACGTAAACTTGCCAAGACATCGACAACAGCAAACAATGCTGGGGTTGACTGCAAACGTCCTGTAAAGGATATGTAACTAGCTTTAACAATAATTGCAAGCTAGAACAAAAGCTCTGGGGGAAAAGAAGAAAAACTAAGTTAATCATGGGAAGGGCGTGCAATGCACACACACACAAAACAAAAACAAAGACAACCAACATATTTATTTACTAATCAAAGTTATCAAAGAAGGCGACGTTAGCAAAAAGATAGTTACATGAGACCTAATTTGCACATATCCGAATCTCACAAACTAAACAGCAAAAGAGGTTAGTGAGATTTGTGAAACTGACGTGTGGCATTCAAAATACCATCAATGTTTGGTTTGGAATTGCTGCATCCAATCAAGAGAATTGCTTTCAACTATTCATCAGTCAATCTCGTTCGATGTGGTGACTTCACAGACTTCATTTTTGAAAATGTTTGCTCACAGACATAAGTTGTTTCAAATACTGATGCCATACCAGCGGCAAATTTCTTAAGTTTCGGAAACTCAACACCAGGTAAGCAGCGGTACAATTCAAGCAGTTTTCCTTCTCTGTGCTTCTCTTTCAGCAAGTCATTTGCTTGCAAATCAATGAGTTCTAACTGTAGTTAAACTGGCACATCATCAAGGTTGCAATCAAACGGATTCTGGAACAGAAGAATGTCACTCTCAATTCTGTCAAGATCTGAAAATCTCTCCAAACTCTTTGAAACAGAGAAAACGAGAAAGGTTTTATCCTTCCAGTTGTGCTTCCAACAATGACAGCTTTCTCCGAAATCCTTTGTAGAGATCACAGACGAGGTAATACTTTCCCGAAGTTTCAAGTTCAGTTCATTCATGTCAACCAAAAATGACAACTTTGACAGCCAGGTAGGATCTGACAGCTGTGAATCAGCTGTATCTTTTTCAGTGAGGAAAACATCTCTTTCGTATCGGAGCTTGTAAAAACGAAGCAGGACTTTACCGCAGCTGAGCCACCTGACTGGTGTGTGATGAGGCAAGTCACATAATTCAGAATCAATTTCTTCAAGAAAAGCCTGGAACTGACGGTGAATGAGTGCATGTTCCCGAATGAAGTTCACAGCAGAAACGACTGCTTTCAGTATACAAGAAACATCTAAGTCTTTCCCACAGAGTACTTGCTGATGTATGATGCAGTGTATGGACAGAGCGCCCGGAATATGCAAATCTTCCAACTGAGTTCTGATCTGCCCCACCAGACCCTTCCTCGCTCCAGCACGTTTTTTTTCTCCATCAACTGTAACACCTCGAAGCTGATTCCACTGAAGTTTATAGTCTTGCAAAATTGTTTGCACTTCAACAAAATTGACTTTCCCAGTTGTTGTTCCATGCATGCTGCAAACGGACGCAAACTCTTCCGTTATCTGAAAGTCCAAATTGACACCACGAATGAACACGAGAAGTTGTGACGTACTCGAGAGATCAGTAGACTCATCCAGCACCAGAGAATACCATAAGTTCCTAGCTTTCTTGCGTATCTGTCGCACTATGTTCTCTCCAAATTCTTCTGTTCTCCTCACAGCTGAACTTGCCGAAAGGCTGATAGTTCCAAACAAATCGGCTTTATCGGAACACAAGTCATTTGGTGCTTCGATCACACACTCTTTGTTGAAATTGGCATCAGTAAGCGGTTGTCCTCGTTCTGCCATCTTATGCACTGTTTTGTAACTTGTACGAGTGACAGATTCATTTTCAGCAAATGTTCTTGTAAAGAGATTTCTTTGTGTTTCAAAACCACGTTTAATGGTCTCATATTTCCCAGAGCGTAACTTTCTAGAAAACTTTTAATATGTTGATAGATGTTTTGTTTCGTAGTGACGCCGAAGATTGTACTCATTCAAAATGGCAACACTTCCGCTGCATATCACGCAACTTGTTTTCTGGTCCTTGTTTCCACAAGCAGTACTTTACTCCCCATTCTTCATTGAAAAATCGACACTCGGCGTCCACTTATTTTCCCCTAGTAGCCATAATTAACGGTGAAGTACACGGGATCTGAAAATGAAAAGAAAAAAAAATAGACATTAAATTAGAAACATAATTAAAATCCTATTGAAAAACAAGAAAAGCAGAGGACTAGGGGTCACTGGTGAAGCTACGGCTCATCAAAGGTACATATACAGTTTATAGGTACCTTTGTGTAACCGCACAGAGATGATAGAGATAATAGCAGAACGCCGACTGCTCATGGGCCGTAGAAGAAGAGAGGAATAAGAAGACAAAGAGAATCTCATTCTATCTCTACGGCTAACGAAAAGAAAAGCTTTAGCGATATCAGAAGAAATTCAGGTCCGTGTACAGGGAATCAGAATAATGTAATTGAAAAGATACAATAACATCTGATTAATAATGTCATTGCCCTAATAAATAAAATTCATGATTAGATGCAATGACAAATAGACATCCCCATGAATAAACATACACATGATCATCCTTCACAGTACCAGTGATCTTCCATCACAGCATGGGTAGTCATCCAACACAGTACCAGTGATCTTCCATAACAGCACTGTAACTGTAGTCTGATACACAACACCAGCAATTATCAGACAACAAGATGGAACAAAGGTCATTCATTCAGTAGCATGTCCTTTGCAGAACCTCGCTCCCATAACAACCTTCCGGAATACCTCTCGATCATAAGCAAGATGTCCAGCTTCAGATACACCCATCTGGAGATCATCCGCCACATCCTGCATCCATCTTCTCTTTGGCCTTCCTCTTCCCCTTTTCCCAGGCATATACCCCTCCATTATTGTTCTCAGGCACAGACATAGCTATTCTATTGCTATATTCCTATTTAAACTATGGATGTTCATTCAAAACTCACCACACAGCAGATAATCGTCAATCCACAATCAAGATTCTCTTGGATCTTTTGGATCTTTACAGGGCCTGTCTGCCCTCTCAACTGCGGTCTGGAAAAACAGTGGCCACGCTCGGCCTTCCCTGGGGCATGTTCGCCCATCTGCTTGGTAGTGGCTCAGAGGGATGAGTTGAAACCTTCTGCTGAAAAGTAGACATCAGCATCTCTTCGGCCTCAGTTGTTCTCAAGGTCAAAGAGGCGGGAACATGGCGTGACTGGGCTCGTATAGGCACGCCAACTCAACATCCCAGCATCCTATGCATTTTTACCAGGGTATCATGGGATATGCTACTCCATACTCTTGTAGAGCAGCGGCAGGCGGCTACATTTGGTAATGATAAAGGGTAATGGATGGGATGCCCACACCAAAACAATGCTGATGTTCTACAAAGCATTCATCTGTGACAAACTAGAATATGGCAGTATTGTATTGTATACGAAGCAGCATCAGAAGCCAGCAAGATGAAGCTGGACACCATACAGAGCTAAGCCTTAAACACCATACTAGGCGCAGGCAAAGGGACATCCAAAACAGCAATGGAGGTAGCACCAGGAGTAACGCCAGTGAGTCTGAGGCGAAAGCAGCTGACATACAACTACTGGGAAAGGTAGAAAAAGACGAAGCCCACCCGGCACATCAAACATTCAGTGACAACCGCAGCGAATGGGGAGGCATCCCGATACGATGCGAAGACCGGAGGGCTTTGATGCAGCAGAGAAGATGAACGAAGAAGAAGAACTAGAAGAAACCATAACATAGATATGATTATACAAGCCAACAATCCCACCACGGGAATTGAGAGCACCATTTACAGATACCAGCCTAGCCAAGACCATCACCAAGAACACAGAGGATACAGAGGCTAGATACGCGGCCGAGGCATTGTGACAAGACCCCCGGAGCTTGGACGGGTTTGCCACTATTGATAATATCCCCAGCCTTTGCTCCGACCACCTCAATAGAACTCTACATCTACCAGGCCCCACACAAGCTGGGACAGCTGTACCTCCACCTCCTCCACCTAGGGTTTCCCACCCACCGGGGGCTCGGACAAAACACCAGTCATATCAATACACAAAGTCATAGTTAACACAACAAAATTTAAATTATAACTACGTCAACTGCAACACAGAGAAGGATGGCTGAAAGCCGGACTAGAAGACACTATTTACAAGAGAGGCTCTACAGATGATTCTTCTTCATCATGGAGACTGTGACTATAGTTCGTGCGGTTGTTCTGTCGTGGTTACGACTCACCCAGGAACCTCCAGTGGACAGGAACTCCAAGGTCTGCCTCCGTTCCACGGTTATCTCTTCCCCCTGTAAGCAATACCTCGGGCTGGTCAAGCGTAGTACCACTGCCTGACAGACACACTGCACCGGTGATCAAGGGTCCTCCCTCGATGTCGTACTATCTCACCCATCACTCTCTACTGATGAAGTCTGGGTCGACCCTAGAATACTAGCTGTCTCCCAACTGCAGAAAAGTACGTGTAGCACCGTACCCTAATGTACAAGAGCCTGGTTGCTCTTCTGTCTCGTAAGTGACAGACACACGGTTAAGTCACATATCATATGAGCGTTCGCTCCACAGTAACACAATGTCTCTTGCAAAGTCTAACAGGTGAATGCAACACTTCACCTATTCACCTGTTTCTAGGAATATACTATCTTCACATAAGCACAAGTCACTACCCTGTTCAATGGATATTCCTCACTTCACAATATACACTGTCTATTTTCAATACCTAAGAATGGGTAGATCCCTACCCTATCAAGTATGTCACTCCGGTGTTCATACCACAAAGTAAATCAATGTTTTCTGTCACTGAACCAAGTTTAGGCTTCAATAAAGGTAACCATTGTAGAATCACACCACATAAGCATGTTAATATACAAGGGGTCCCATGACGACCCAGCCGGGCCGGAAGCATAACAAACTGGCCATGGTGACTGGTAACAGAGATCACTCATATCAACTTTGAAAGTCATTGCCTTGCAATTACCAAGGTCCTCACTGAGTTCGAATTACACCAGTGCTTCACTAACCAGAATCAATAGACGTTTCAGTCGTGGACCCTACCTGGATCTGAAGACAATCGTCAGACTCTGTGCGGCGGTCTCAGCATAGACCTACCACCTTATTCTTTACTCAGACCTTTCAAACGTTGATTTCGGCAGATTCCGATGACCGCTCCCAGTAATGCCTTAACCATCATCTTGATCGGCACTGGAACGAGCCGGTCCCTTTGAGCTCATGGTTAAACTCAGGAATCTCCTTAGGATATATCTATAACAGATCCTGAAACACGGAGAGGTTGGTGTGAGTACTCAATTACAACAAGGACTATACTGCATCTCCACCATTACACCTGCCTCTCAGTTATACATAATACAATATGCATATATGTATGAGATCATCACATTCTAGATCCACTCTTAACTATAATGTATCGGCATGAGGCTGTAACAGAAAGCGATAGTACACAAGTACATAGTCAAGTAACTCGTCTGGGCCACCGATAGCCCCCTAGCACCAGAGTCGACTGTATGACTCTGTCAAAGCATCCTGCGCCCGGTGCTAGTCCACTCCTGTTTCATCTTCAACCATCAATCAACAAATACACCTACTTCCCTTTCAGTGTAGGGATTACTTTATCTAGGAGGTGCCCAGCCGGACATATCCTCCTTCCATACATACTCACCAATTAATCAATCCCTTCACCCATGGATCGATCAACTACACCTTAATAACTATATAACCATAATAAATTATACTCCTTATAATTCATTACTATAGTGTTAACCAAGGATAACTCATGATTTGTTAAACTTAAATAACAAACTCATAACACAGCCATAGTTTCATTCCTGGGATCCCTGTCCCAGAACATGGGTTGCCTTTTTTTAACCGACCTTCTTGCAGGTCGGTCATATCTGTGCCGGTCGAGCACAGCTTTGGTGGCCATCCACCAATACACTTTCCTACAGCTACTGTGGGCCCAGTGCATCTTGTCCCGTGACGAATTAGGTCACGTCATCCACTTTAGCAAGGCCTCCAGCCCCCCTCTCCACAACCTCCAGCTCCTCCATTTTGGGGACCATTACCCCCAGCACACTACTACTACTTCACTGTAGTAACTCAATTACTCCTTGAACAGAGTCAGGTTTCTGGAAGAGTAGGATAATAGAGACAGACCAAAGTCGGTTCACATTTCGCATCTACAAAGACGCCAGGACTCGATTACAGAGCGCCGCATCGCTCTCCGTCGGGTATGTTCAACCATCGCTTAAGCACGATCGCTTTGGGACGGATCGGCAACCTAACGGGTCGGGCGGACAGGCTACTAACCAGTCGGTTGGCTAGACATACGTCAGATTGAACACGCATGGTCACTCTAGCGGACGGACATGTAAACAAGCAGTGACAATAGGTATCATAAATATTTCCTATCAACTGCTATCCACTAAATATAACACCATTCTGCCTACTTGGAATAACACTGGTATCATCACACCGCAAGTACTTACCTGCCTATCCTTCCAATGAAATGACACCTTGGTTTCCAGAATAATCACCACCACTGATCTAACACCTAAGTTACAATCCTAATCTAGCGAAGCCAATTACACATCCAAAATAATAACAAGCCCTAACTTATCATTATAACTGCGTCTAGCATCTCTATGTAATGACTGACAAACATCCTGCCCTGAGTGAGCAATCACTCCACTACACAAGTAACATTTCCTACACACCTGGTACACTACCTGAATCTTCCTTGCACAAAGCAGTGATAATTACATTCATATCACTAATAATGCACATCATGTGTAAACTAACAGTTAATCATCCTATCACATCTACAAACATGAGATTTACACCATTATCAGAAAGAACACACGTTCAGGTCTGTTGGATATACATACTCCCAGCTGTTGGCGGCTTCGGCACGCGTCTGTCCAACACATTACCTAGCCAATCGATAATAGCTAATTAAAAATGCAGACAGTCGACGGCAAAGTTTATGTGCTACGCGGAGATTCTCTCGGTCGGTAATTCATTATCTCGGAACTGTATGCGCGATATATATCTGGACAACAGTTAACCACTAGCTAAATTATTCAACATACCTGTGATTCAGAATCACAATCTTTCACTGCCGATGTCCGCATGGCGGCGATTATCGACATCTTCTAGCAGTGACTTTCTGTGGGCAGCATTCGACGATGTCCGACGTGCGACTGATCTTGCCCAACTAAGTGCGTCTTCACAATGCCTCCACGGGCCGAGTGAATTCCATGAGCCACTGAGAAATCTTGTGTCACGGGTAATTCCACATCCCCGTGTTCCATGAGACAATTGTGGGTCCGGCGTGATCCCAAACCACGTACGCACTTCACTTGGGACATTCTAGATATTTCTAGAAGTAACAAGAATAGTGACGTCACGCACTACTTTTCGACGGGGAAACCCCTAATTTCTCAATACCAAATCAAGGGAGACCAACCCGTCGCCATCCCTTCAAAGGGATATAATACAGAGAACAGACTGTATAAGTCCGTTTCGTCACAGGCATATATAGAAGAAATCAGCAAGGACGACCTCATAATATACACAGACGGGTCCAAGAATGAACAGGGTGAGCTAGGGGCAGGAGTAGTGGTACCATTCTGGAAACTAAAAAGAGAGTTCAAACTTACAGACCAGACAGCAGTATGCACAGCAGAACTAATAGCTATATTAGAGGCCTGGAGATTGCAGCCGAAAAACCACCTATGAAACTGTTTATTAACAGACTTACTGGCCTCAGTGAAAACACTCGGAAATTTCACTAGAGGGAATAGACCCGACATAAAAGAAGCAATACTAGCGACAGCCACCAACCTCGTGTACATGGGATGTCAAGTCACCATCGGATGAATACCAGCTCACAGGGGTATTCCTGGAAATGAAACAGCAGATAGAACAACGAAACGAGGCATAACCAGTGTAAATAAAATTAATACATGACTAGGAACAATAGAAGGAAAGAGCATCATAAAAACCTACATGTTCCAAGAATGGAGGAATCAGTTGCGAGACTGCGCTAAAGGTAGACATGCATACCAGGTACTGGGTCAACCAAGTAACAAACCACAAGTCAGTAACAACATAAAAGCACCAGCAAACAGAAAACTGTGCAAACCCAGACTGTGGAAACGCACAAGAGAAAACCAATTATGCATAGCATGCATGGAAGAAAACACCATCGAGCATTATTTAATATCATGCAGCGAGTACAATAACGGGCCAAGGGAGTTAAGAGAATACTTTACCATTACTAACACACCAATGACAATGAAGGAATGCTTGCGCGTAGACAGTAACGCAGAGATACAGAGGCTTATAAGACAGTACATCTGCCGAGCGGGAATAGATATTTAACCTAAACTTAAGAAAGAAGGCAGAAACAAGGAGGAGAGGACACCATACATGTCTGTATCTGTTCAATGTCAGTTTGTACCCTTTCGCCTCCGTTCTATGTTTCGAATTTCTTTTTTAAGGAAATCCATCTGTTTGGATGGTGGTGGATGTCTGGGCTGTACTGAAAGGGGCGTTGGGCGGCTGCGGTCATGATGGCATGATGGTGGCTTGTCTCTTCTTGGGGGACTACTGGACGGTGTTGGAGGAATGAACGTGGTGTGGAGTGCACCGATGATGGTGACGGCCAGGGAGAATGAGCGGCGGACCGGGGGGACGGCTTGCGACTGACCTTGAGGTGCCGGCCAATGTATACGGCAAGTCCTTATTAGGACTGGACAGCACGGAGATCAGTCCCGGGAGGACCACGCAGGAAACAACCAGGCCAACCGGAGGCCAACACAAGACATAACAAACCGTGATCGTAACCAACCCGAGTAAGAACATTAGGGGAAAAAAAAACCTAGAAAGGACCCAAAAACATGACCAGTCCCTGAGAGGAACCATAAAAATATAAAAGAAGCGTGCCGGCTCCGTGGCCGAGGGGTTTGCAGCTTTCTCCGCTAACCCCGAATACTCTCGTCACGTGACGCGACGAGAATTAGCAGTGGTTCGAATCGCAAAAGGGACTTATGAGAGTATGGAGCCGGTCGCTCAGAAAGTCGTGGCGTGCTGATGAGCGTAATCTAGCCTAGGAATCAACATACAGCTGAAAGATGCTGGTGTTGACCGCAATATCCTGAAACAGGATGGAAACGCGGGGGAAAAAAAAAAAAAAAAAAAATCAGAAATCGCGAGGTCTACTAGAATAAGGAAGCACCAACGGGAAGGATGCGTAACCGGACAGACCCGACCAAGCACAGGTCTTTTTCAGAACCAATACAAGCCAACAACCCAATTCACAGCCAGCACAAAAACCAACTTGCCACGAAACCAGAGCGAGAGCAATGACCAGCCCTAACCAGATATCACTCGAATGAGAGCATAAATAGGAATAGTATCAAAGCAAACAAACCCACGGATCTCCACTCTAGCCAACGCTGAAGAAGCAGGTTGAACGAGACCGAGATTGGTATTTTTGTTTTTGAATAAAGCAAGCATAATATACTAGAGCAGCCAGGAGGTCTCCGCACGTGTGAAGATCTCCCATTAATCTAAACATAATATTTACTTTTAAATTATATCACAACGTCTCGTGTTTCATACGTTATATCAAGTAAGTTCGAGTACCGTCGGCTTGCAGGATGAAATGACGTCGCGGGCTTATCCGGCCCGCGGGCCGTAGTTTGGTGGCCCCTGACCTAGACCAACAAACAGCGGTTAGAATAGATGGCAAGACATCAGATTGGTTTGACATCACATTTCACATGATATTTTCAGCGTACAGTTTAAACAAATAAGGGGACATCACACAGCCTTGATGGACTTTTTGCTTGATGTCAAACCAACCTGATTTCTTGCCCCTTATTTGTATAAACTGTACGCTGAAAATATCATGTGAAATGTTGCAGATGATATAACGAAAGGAGCAAAATTGATGCCCTATATATCGGTGGTCATGAAATACCAGAGATTCGATGAACTGGTGATACAATATTACTATCCACATCACAGAATGGTTTTAGACAAACTAATAACCTCAACCCAAAAGTTAGTGAATATCACAACGTATACCTTAACACAGAAAAAAAAGAAAAGAAAGATATTGCATACACATAAAACTAACATGAAGAAAGAAATATATGTTACTGTGGAAAAGATGACGGTTGTTGAACATTTCGAATAGCTTTGGGAATTAATTACCAGCAATGGTGATACAATGACAGAAATTAAAAGACGAATGTCAATCGCTCTTCAAAAACTAAAACAACTGAATAATTGTGGTGTGGGACAGATAAACCTATAATAATAAGATTTTTAAGAGTATGCATCTTTAACATTACAAGATACGCCTGTGAGACCTGACATGCTGCCTGTGAATATACATGGTATAGACGGGTTCTAAGAATATCTTGGATACAAAATGAATAAATGCATCGATACGACAAGACATGAATATTGAAGAAGTGTGGCTGCTAAAGACAATAAAACAAAGCACATTGAAATGTTTTGATAACTTGATTTATTGATTGATTGATTGATTTAGGAACCGACATCACGGCATTTGGGGCATTCCCATAAGCATTCTGTCCCCATTCTCAGCAGCCAACGAAGAGTTCCAACACCAATAGTACCAGTAACAATCTGATCATATGTGCGTCTCGCCTGTCCTCTGAGCGTCAAGCATCGGCCAGATCCCCTCATCACTCCTCGCTGTCGCGTTCTTGCCAGACCATGGTGATCCATTTGCTCCTCCAAGGTGTACATGTGCCACAAGGCCGCAACCACTTCTGCCTTATTATGCATCAATACTCCATCAAGTTTTGCAGAGCCAGCCAATCTGTCAGCCTGTTCATTCTCCAGCACACCAGCATGCCCCGGAGAATAGATCCAGACAATGCTCGCCACCCTGACTTCCGAAGCGAAGCAACTCACTCTGCACGAAGCGTGCCTGTCCTCACCCTACTCAGCATGCGTTCTGAGTCAGTTACAATCACGATGTGTGTGTGTGTCGTATTCTCCATCCAGCGGAAAGCTGCACTGACCACCTCCACCTCCATTCTTAAGCTAGATGTTGTGGTGTCATATGCTAAGCTCTCCTGCACCAAACGACGACCATTACCCTTTGCCAAGAACCCCCAGGCACTTCTCCTACCTCCCAACACCGAATCATCTGTGTAGATAATCACATCACCCTGGCGGCTTATGGGAATGTCCCGAATGATGTGATGTAGGTTCCTAAATCAATCAATCCGGGCGAGCATTGAGAGAGAAAAATAATGGAAGGGTATATATGCCCGGGAAGAGAAGAAGATGAAAGCCAAATAGAACATTGGTGCATGATGTGGCAGATGGTTTCCAGAAGGTTGTGCGGACGCGGGACATTTTGGTAGTGACTGAGAAGTTTTCCGGACAGTTGTTGTGGAAGAAGGTTCTGCAAATGACATGCTACTAAATGTATGAATGGATCTGTCTTTCGGCTGCATTTACATGCATTTCTATAGAGTAGGGAATTTCCGGGTTATATTTTCTCTCCTTCACTGAGTTGAGTGAACGTGATATGTTTGACATCAAGGTTGTCCGTTGCTATCCTTTATCAATTGCTCACTATTATTCAGAGGGGAAAAGTGTTAGAATAAGTTTCTATTACTGAAGTAAGCCTATAATTTTTAGCCTATGTGACTATTCAGAGATATAAAATCTGTGTATGTGAATGAAAGTGCTGTCATTTGATTTCTGCTCTACTGGGTCGACTGTCCGTTATATTGGGTGGAGAAATGGCTAGTGACTGTTCAACATTCTGTTCTAGTATTTTTCTTGGACTTTTTAAGATCCAGAAGCATATGGTTCTCCTGACATGGTAGATGCTCTTACAAACACATACTTCTCCGAAGACAAGTCTTGGATGTTTGCCTTTCCGTATAATGGACCCTCTTTCTAACTAAATCCCCAACTTGCAACGGCATGGAGGTTGACATGTTTTCGCTGCTCTATTTCCTTATAGCAGTCTATTTCTTCAAGGGCTCGTTTGATCGGTCGTGTGCATCATGCAAACAAGAAATATGCCCCGCTAAATATTGGTTTGCACCTTTATCTCTGTTCTCGGTGATAGTGTTAAGGGTAAAATTAACAGATACACGTGTTTTCCGCCCAAAGATCAAGTATAGAGAGAGAGAGAAAAACCCTGTCAACTTATGCGGAGGATGAATGGAACACCTGCAGCATCTCATCTAGACTATCAAATCATCCCTGTTTCTCCTTAGCTTCTAGTAGCCGAAGAAGATCATATAAGGTTCTATTAAACATCTTACAATGGCCGTTTCCTTTCTGATTCCATAGAGTTGAGCGGCTCTTCTCACTTCCATAGACTTTACACACTTCTGCTATCACAGAAGATTCAAAATTAGCGCCCTAAACAGAGAGCACCCTTGCGGTACACCCATGTGTAGAAAACAGCTGTTCTACTAATACTCTTGCTACCGTCGAAATTGTTGATCCCTTGTATTGAGAGCAATGGTAAACTTTGTAAAAGACAATAATACAAGTTATAACAAAGACATGTACGCACCCTTCCGTATCTTTCTCAAACAACATGCAATCTATGGGTACAATGTTGTTTGGTCTCGAGGCTAACAGACTACCTATTGGTCTCCGGGATTTTAATATGTGGTGGCTTTGCTGTATTGCATCGGCTGCATCCTTTACAGAATTCCTCTTCGTCTGCGATGATTCCCACCCAAAACTCCTGCTTTTCAATCTCTGCAGCATTCCATCCCTACCTTGGTGACCAATGCTCTGCACCAATTCTAGTATTCTCGGTTGCAAGATCTGGGGTATTATTTGTTGTAGCGTTCGTTCCCACCTGGCCCTCGGATGTTTCTGTAGAACATGCCTTTGACATACATAGTTTCTTGCGCTGCCTAAAACTTTTCTTTGTTTGGAGTGGCATTTGACGCATTTGATCATTTAGATTGTGTTGCACAACATCAACAATTTTACAATTATGTATATCATTCTGTTGTAATTGTACCATCACCTCTCTTGAGTAAGAGGGTAGTATGTAAGTCGGAACAAGATTAAAACCATCTTCTGGTGTATTAGTTTCCATCATCAACTCTACCTATGACATTGACATTGTTTACATCAATACATTTTATTGCAAAATAATCAAAGGTCCCACTAAATCTATTTTTAGAGGAATGCCTGTTGCTGCAACATTGCTAATAGCGATTTCTCCTTATCCCTCAACACATCCCTCTGGTTCAACCAACGGATAGCGAGATTAATGATCTGCATTACCATTAACTCACCCAGGCTTGTGTTTGATCGTATAATTAAACATTGATATCTGCACAAACAATCTTTGTTCGATTGCCTCAGGTTTTGCCTTATTGCACATGGTCAGATTAATGTTATCTGTGAACACCTCCAACTTGCGCCTGACGGATATCCCATACACTTCTCTGTCATTGCCAATTTCTGGCTCAGTTTGGAGCTATTTTTTGCATTTCGCTCGGGGGGGGGCGGAGGATACGGCTAGCTTAAACGAGTACTCACTTCGTGCTATTTTGGATCCGTGAGAGCACGGACCCACGTCCATGGTATGTGGTGTCACATTTGACTATAAAGGGAAGTTTGAAATTTGGGAAGCTCAACAGTGGTGTTGAAGTTATGGTTTCTTTAATTTGGTTAAATACCTTCTGAAGACCAAAGCTGTCCAATTGGACACTTCCTCTTCTTAGCCTGATCTGCTGTCCGTTGTTAGTTAAGCTGGGCTACCAGTTCATGGAGTGGTCTGGCTATTGATGCAAATCTTGGCACGGACCTGCAAAAATAGCTAGCCTAGGATTGCACGTAAATCGGTCTGTGTCTTAGGTATTGGTGCTTTTTGAATTTCTAGCACTTTATTTTCTACAGCCCCTATGCTTTCGGCTGACACGATATGACCTAAACACTGTATCTTCTTTTTGCAGAACGTACATTAAGCGGGATTATGGTTAAAACCTATCATATGTACCCTCTTGAATATAGCTTCCAATTGCACCATACGTTCATTAAAATCACATGAGTACACGAGGTTTTAATCGAAATAAACCAGCAGTAGTTTGAACATCATGTGGTGCCTAGAAGACTGCTTTAGATACTGAAAGATACTGGCTGAATTAGCTAGACCCATGGGCATACGAGTGTACTCGTAGAGGCCAAAGGGCGTTGTTAATGCTGTTTTTTCTTGTTTTCTGGCTTCTTGGCTACCTGGTAATAGCCACTAGCCAAGTCTAATGTCGAGCACATCTACGTATTCGTCTACCCTTGTAATCGGATAAGCATCCTTCTTTGTCTTTTTGTTCAGAATCATGCAGTCCACACAGTCTCGGTTTCCATCTTTCATACTAGCACTACTGGGGAAGCTCAGGGACTTTAAATTTTCTTTAGTATCTGATTTTCTAACAGACCATGTAGATGGTATTTAACTTCTTGATAGATCGCAGGGTGTATTATCATATAGGGCTACTTAATAGGAGCATCATCGGCTAACAGTATTTTATAGGTTACTTTGTCTATAAAATCAATGTCATTGTCGTAATTTGCGAAGAGGCTGTCATATTTTGCTAGGAGCTCCTCTAACTGTTCCTTTTGCCATCAATGCCCTCAAAATTACTTAAATCAAAGGGGACTTAATAATTGGTCTTTATACCGTACTGTCAAGTCTCGCAAATATATTTAACTTCTTGGGCTCCTAAACTCTAATTTAACTAGACAAATCGACTGTGAATTTAGAAATCTCCCTGAGATGGGTACCAATATATTAGACAATAAGGACATATTCAAATGTATTAGTTATTAAGGGCAAATTTACAATGTAGTAGGTAACGTGGACACATTTACAATGTAGTATTGTCAAAGACTTAAGAGGAAGCTCGGAGCTAAAAAGAGCTAAAATAGAGCTTAGCTAGAGGGCAAGTGACGTAATAGGACAGGAGACCAGACAGGAGAGACACCAACGCTATAAATAGCTATAACGGGACACACTTGTGTCAACAAGGAGGGCAACCAGTGCAGATGAGCTGGTGTTACCCAAGAACCGGGGAAACCCAGTTCACAAGGTAAGGACCAAGTAACTGTGGTCAACACAGCCCAGTGCCCAGCACGTAAACTAACTAATACACGCTGAGCTAAATTGCTCGTGGCTGAACACGCCACGCTCAGCGAGCTCAGACAGAGACCGGGACGGCGTAGGAATCAGACGTGTATCCGCTAGGGATACTTTGTAGTTGTGAAGGACAGTAGAATAGTTATAATAGTCTAGCTTAGCTTCAGTAGTTATAATATTTATATCATCTTCTCATTCCATCTTATCGTCATCACATTCTAAGATGTTTAATACCGTTGTGGTATTCCACTCGTGAAGCTATTGTATGATCTGCTCCGAATAAAAATGTATTCTTTTGCAAATAAGACGAGTTGTCACTTTCGTTTAGTGCAAAAGAAGGGAATCCTTGTATGCCTGTCGCAAGTGGGTTGCTGACAGGCAGGATACCATTTGGTGACAGAAGTCCCTGAACCACCGCTCACTACCATTAGGCACCATTTGGCTCACTACTAGTTGGTAGGATACCATTTGGTGTCAGAAGTCCCTGAACCACCGCTCACTACCATTAGGCACCATTTGGCTCACTACTAGTTGGAAGGATACCATTTGGTGTCAAAAGCTTCTTGAACTACCGCTCACTACCATTTAACAATAAGATACCATTTGTTAGGATACCATTTGGATACCATTGCTGTTTTTGAATCACCACGCATTACCAGTAGCCAAGATACCAAGTTACCATTTCTCGTGAGGCTTGAACCACCGCTAAAGTTGTGCCATTTAATAAAACTTAGCAGTGATAAAAATAGCAATGTATTATTTGATTGCAAGTATCATTAGCATACTATGGCGAAAAGTACCATATAATTTACCATTTTCGGAAATTCTACGGAATATCAGTGACTTTTTATCTATGTAAAGTATTTGAATGAAAATGTATGAAACATAAAGTGATTGTGTACGAATTGAAAGGTTCATCATCATGTGTTTGATACTAGCAGAATGTCAACATATATCACAATCACGTTAGTATTTGTGCAAAAACAATTTCTTTTCGCACAACAGTAGGAGATTAGTGGTTAAGCTAGAGTCATACAGCGCAGCCCAGTCAGAAACGGTAGAAAGGGAAGACAAGACGACATTGACATTCATTGACGTTCATTTAGACTATCATACATTCATATCATCTACATTAATCATTATCATTCATACCACATTTGAACTTTGCCATCTGTTGAAACGCTAATATCTCAATTAACCACATGTATGACATATTACATGCATGTTGCTAAAATGTTGATGTTCTAATAAACAGAAACATCAGTTATAAAAGCCAGGCCGATCAGGCGTTTGTACAAAAGGCAGCCGCTGAACATCCCGAGGGCCGTATTTTGCTACAAGATTAGATGAGTATATTTTTCACTAATTTTGATATGCACCCTTAACTACGCATTCTCTTTTTCAGAAAATCTTGTAAATAATTAACACATAACAACTGTGAAATTGTGTTTGGAAAATATATTACTATCAACTGTCAAATAACATAAAGCCTTACAATGGCATCATTAAATGACTTCATCCAGGCTGGCAAAGAACTAGAGTATACTGGAGAAAAACTAGAGAATTGGGCAAATGAAAGATACAAAGAAGAAACATACAAATTTAGAGATGAGAGGGCAGTGGAAAGACAACATCAAAAGGAGATGAAGGAGTTAGAAGAAACCACCAGGCAAAAGCAATTAGATTTAGACCATGCCACCAAACAAAAACAGTTAGATTTAGACCAAGCCATTAAACAGAAGGAATTGGAAATAAAACAGAATCAAATAGAGGTAGAGTCACAAACGAAGTTAAAGATGAAAGAAATGGAGATTGACTCTAACACCCAGATAGCCTCTACGAAGTTGAAAAGTCAGGAAGAACAAAATAAATTCTCCAAATACAAAGGGTGATCAAGCCCTACAGTCAAGGCGATTAAATATCAGCTTGGACGGAGAATGTAGAATTTCAACTTAGAACTCAGAAAATACCATTAACTGATTGGGCAATGATCTACATGAGAAACCTCAGTGGGGAGCCTTTAAAGGTCATAGAATCAATACCAGCTGAACTAAGAAGTAACTATCAGTACATTCATGATAGGATTATGCAGCATTTTCTACTCGATGCTCCTGGATATCAGATCCAGTACTCACAGATAAAGCCAAAGCCAACAGAAACGTTCTTAGATTATGTTTCAAACGTGAGGGTACATTCAATAAATGGCTTAAGGCAGCGAAAGTAGGGAAAAATGTTGATAAATTACAGGACTTGATGGTGATGGATAAAGTCATATCCACCGTTCCTACTCCCTTTGCTAAGTTCCTTCAACAAGCAGACATTGAATCTATCGAACAACTCGAAAACCGAGGTTCTGCTTATTTTTCCTCCAACAGGGACGTATTCAAGACATCGATACATGATACTGAGATTACTGCCTTTGTCAAAAACATACCAAGCAGGTCTTACAAGCAAAAAGAGTATCAAAATAAAAATAAACCATATCAGAAGCCACCACAGTGTGGATACTGCAAATGATTCCATCCGCAGTACTCCATTTGTGATAAGAGTCCCTCTTATCCTGCTCATCTAAAAATGATGATGATGAAGCAGGAAGACAAACGAAACTCTTATAAACGTGCTGTTAAATGCTTCTTTTGTTCAAGTTATGGCCATTATAGTTCTAAGTGTTTTGGCAGGCAAAGAATGAAGGCAAACAATGCCTTGCTCATCGATACGTCATCTGACGATGAAAGTGTGGTTGACTCTGAACTTGAAAATGTATTACCAACCAGTGAGTGTGAGAGTGTGAGTGCAGCTACTGATATATTAGACTTTAACAAGTGTGACACGTGTCACCAGTTTCATACGGACGGCAAACTGAAATGTGGGCACTTGGTACCATGTTCCAACGAAGATGCTAATGCAGCTTTAGCCTCCAGAGGCAATGTAAAGTTCCACGATGCACTGGTCAATGAACAACCATGCCAATGTTTACTTGATAGCGGAAGCACTCTTCTTGGGGTCAAAAGAGACCTAGTAAAGCCAGAAGATTATACGGGTGAGTTTGTAAAATGCCGCACTTTCTCTGGAAACATAGAGAAATACCCGCTGGCAAAAGTACGCATAAACACCCCATTCCTTGCCGGCACATTTACGTGCGCGATCCTGAAAAATCCCTGCACTGATTTGATTTTGGGATGCTTGCCATCATTAAAACAGTGTACTGATGAAGAAATATTAGCCTGGAAACAAACAAACACGGCTAATGCTGTAACGAGGTCAGATACTGAAACACATTACACTGACCTACAAAACGAAATGTTACAGTTGTTAACACCCACCGGTGCTAGTAACAGTGCTACTCGACGAGAATTCATCGAGGCACAACGCAACGATCAAACTATCACACGTTATTTTAAACTGTTAGGTGAGCGAGCGAAAGTTCGCTCACCTCCAGAGGCAGAGGTATTAGTTATTAAGGGCAAATTTACAATGCAGTAGGTAACGTGGACACATTTACAATGTAGTATGTATCATGGACACATATACAATGTAGTAGGTAACATGAATACATTTACAATGTGGTAGGTAACATGGACACAATAACAATGTAGTAGGTAACATTGACACATTTACAATGTAGTGTTTAAGATGGACACGTTTACAATGTATTAGGAAACATGGGCACATTTACAATGTAGTATTTAACATGGACACATTTACAATCTAGTAGGTAACAAATACACATTTACAATGTAGTAGGTAACATGGATGCAATAACAATGTTGTTGGTAACATGGAAGGCTGCAATGGTTTTATTACGAAATTGTATGGGTACTGGTCGTTCAGAAAGCAATGGGCAAACTACTTAACGTATACTTGCCCAGGAATCACAAACAGCCAAGAAATTCTGGGGTTGACTGCTACGTCCATAAAGGATATGTAAGTAACTTATTTTAGGTAATATGGTTACATTTACAGTGTAGTAAGTAACTTGGACACATTTACAGTGTAGTAGGTAACATGGACACGTTTGCAATGTAGTAGGTAACATTGACATATTTACAATGTATATAATATGGACACATTTAAAAACTATTTACAGGAGGAGGAAGAGGGGAAGGAGGAAGAGGAGGCGCAGGAGGAATGGAAGGAGGTGGAGGAGATGTAGGAGATGGCGGAGCAGAAGAAGGAGAATAATGAGGAGGAGAAAAAGGCAACGAACAAGAATTTTGTTTTAAAATTAAGAGGAAACTAGGAGGTGGAAGGGGGAGAGAAGTAGTATGTGGAGATGGTATATCTTTTAACTTCTAAATAAAATAACAACAATATACAAGTACAGATAAGCATAATATTTAATACATTTGTCCGACAATTTAAAATAAGCGTAAATGTATATGATAATTAGCCAAATAATAGGTATAGTATGAAGCAATTAAAATGTACAATCCTCGTAAAATGAGCACCATTGCATGTCTGTAAAATGGACATATTTACAATGTGTCTTAAAAATTACTCTAATCTTAAACCTGTTGTGGGTCCATGAAACGTTTGGCCCATCAGATTTTGCAGGTCTGAATGCACTGAGAAATAGCTGGCCAGTCACGTAGCGAACGACGATTTGTGGGAGCGAATATTTTCCAGCCGTTCTCATATCACTGCCAGCTGGCTCATTAAACAGTGTCACGTCTGGACAACTGACATACTATGGCCTTAGTAAACGTCAGTGGCTTGGGGAGGACAGCAATGGGGGATAGGGTTTCTTGTATAATAGGCAGGGGTCGATACAGGTATTTGCATACTGTTACACAAGGCAGGAGAACTCGCCAGAGATCGAGAGGCTTTTTACGCGTTGTGATGAGAGAGACGTTCTGCAAAGACCTGCAACATTATGATGATGTATATTCCAGAATACATATATTTGATACTTTCAGGTGTCGTGGAGTTAATGCACTGAGCTGAAATTTCCTATTGTGATTTGACAAGGAAGACCCAATGTTATTTTCGCTGTGCATTTAATAGAGAATTGCATTTCTGCAATCATAGCCTCCTTTGTCTTTATTTCATTTCTCATAGTTGCCCTCAATGCAATACGAACAGCGGCGACTTGTTCCCAATGTATCTAATACATTATCAAATCCTGCAATAATCATATCACGCTTATACACATCTTTGTACGGTAGCAGAGTCCGACCCCGACATCTTTTACACATCTGTAATTCACCTTTTGATAAACAACATCACTCCGCATCAGATGTACATTCAACAGACAACACAATTCATGTCGCCAACAAAACATATGTAAATACGGAGTGTAAATCTTCAAAGTGCATATAATGGAGGATATTCCTAAATGCAAATATAGTAGGTATGTTTTTCATGAAAGCAAATATATCAGCTTGTTTTTAAATCTGTAACTAAATAAAGATTTACGTTATCATTTCTCTCCATTATTGAAGAATGGTAAATCGTGTCATCTTCACAAAATTATATATCACAGTGTGAGGGTGCGTGTGCATGTGTTTATATACACGTGACTCTCTGTATTCCTGGCTGTGTACCTACCTACCTGTCTGTCTGTCTGTCTGTCTGTCTGTCTGTCTGTCTGTCTGTCTGTCTGTCTGTCTCTGTAGGTCGGTCTGTCTGTCTGTCAAAATGTGCGTTTGTATGTATGTCTGTCTGTCTACCTGTTCGTCTGTCTGTCTGTCTTTCTAGTCAGGTAAGTACGAATGTACTTAGAAGAAAAACAGTCAGTGTCAGTCTATTTCCTCGGCAAAAGCAGTTCCCTGGCTCCGTTCAGGCCGACAATTGCGTTATCTATAATCCCATTTAATTCCTGCACTTGGAAGCCGAATAACAAAAATTATCGTTAGAAAGTGGAACTACTTTGGAAACCAGCTGTCTGATGTTGTTAGTACCTATGGGCTCCTGGCTGCTACACACCTGTCGATGTAAGGATACCCAGGACGGTAGGTCTCCAAGGTGTAAGTGAAGGTGGAGTTACTTGAAGCAACATCACCTGAAGGCTGGAGAACTGTTTGGTTTGTTGTTGCTAGCTTTTGTGAAATTTCAATCTGTAGATGTATGGAGTTATGCACGGTTGTGAGCAAAGAATATATATTAGCCTGATTGAACAGAATATCCAACCAATATCGGTAGGTTAGATAGAACAAGGTATAGATAAGTTAAATAGAACAGGATATAGATTGGTTAAATAGAACATGATATAGTTAGGTTAGATAGACTATGATATAGATAGGTTTAAATACATAGAATATGGGTAAGGTAGAAAGAACAATATAGGTAGATTAGATGGAACAGAAAATGGGTAAGGTAGAAACGAACGAACGGACTTTATTTTCAAATGGTAACAAGGAAGACCAACATAGGTAGGTTAGATGGAACAGTATATAGATAGGTTAAATATAACAGGATACAGATAGGTTAAATAGAACAGGATATATATATAGGTTAGATGGAACAGAAAATTGGTAAGGTAGGCAGATAAATATAGGTAGGTTAGATGGAACAGGATTTTTTTTTTTTTTTTTGCATATCCTTTACAGGACATCGCTGTCAACAGCAGCATCTTTCAGCTGTCTGTTGATTTCTTGGCAAGATTACGCTCAGTAGTTTGCCATTGCATTCTGAGCGGCCGGCTCAGTATCCCTGAAGCCACTAGCGGGGGTCGATCCACTCCCAGTTCTCGCCCGCTACGAGACTCTGCGTGATAAACGGGATTACGGAGAAAGTGTGTAATCCCTCGGCCAGAGAGACCGGCGTAACAGGATATAGATAGATTAAATAAAACAGGATATAGATAGGTTAGATAGAACAGAATATAGATAGGTTATATGGAACAGAAAATTTGTAAGGTATGCAGACCAATGTAGGTAGGTAAGATGGAACCTAATATGGGTAAGGTAGACAGACCAATATAGGTAGGTTAGATGGAACAGGGTATAGGTAGGTTAGATAGAATAGGATATAGATGGGTTGGATAGAACACGGTATAGGTAGGTTAGATAAAACAGTATGTGGGTAGGTTAGATAGAACACGGTATAGGTAGGTTAGATAGAACAGGATATAGGTAGGTTAGATAGAACACGGTATAGGTAGGTTAGATAAAACAGTATGTGGGTAGGTTAGATAGAACACGGTATAGGTAGGTTAGATAGAACACGGTATAGGTAGGTTAGATAGAACACGGTATAGGTAGGTTAGATAGAACACGGTATAGGCAGGTTAGATAGAACACGGTATAGGTAGGTTAGATAAAACAGGACATAGATAGGTTAGATAGAACAGTATGTGGGTAGGTTAGATAGAACACGGTATAGGTAGGTTAGATAGAACACGGTATAGGTAGGTTAGATAGAACACGGTATAGGTAGGTTAGATAAAACAGGACATAGATAGGTTAGATAGAACAGTATGTGGGAAGGTTAGATAGAACAGGATAAAGATGGGTTAGATAAAACAGTTAATGGGTAGGTTGTATAGAACTGGATATATTTAGGTTAGATAGAACAGAATATGGGTAGGTTAGGTATAACATGATATCGATAGGTTAGATAGAACATAATATGATTAGGTTAGGTAGAACAGAATATAGATAGGTTAGATTAATCAGGATAGTGGTAGTTTAGGTAGAACATGACACAGGTAGATTAGTTAAAAGAGGAAATTGATAGGTTAGATATTAAAGGACAGAGATATGTTAGACAGAACAGGATAGGGGTAGGTTATGTAGAACAGGATAGGAGTAGGTTAGCTAGAACAGGATATGGGTACGGTAAGCAGAACGATATCAGTAGAACAGATAGAACAGGATACAGATAGGTTAGATAGAACAGAATATGGTTACGGTGAACAAAACAACAAGTAGTACAACAGATAGAACAGGATTAGATACGTTATGCAGAATAGATTATGGACCGCTCAGAAAGTAAAGATTATAGTTGGTTACATATAAAATCATATAGTTATGTTAGATATAGAAGAAATTACAGTAAAACTTCGATTAACCGTCATCGTCGTTACCAGGGCTGTGACGGATAACAGAAATAGCTTGAAACATATGTACAGTAACGTGATTTCACTGCGGGTTTGGTACGAAAATGAAAATAAAATCGTTTAAACATGAATAATACGCACATGTTGAATTTAATTTTACAACACAATCGATGTAAACTTCATTATGAGTAGTAATGTACAGAAGTATATTGTAATACTATAAACCTATCCAATTTTATAAGAAAACTTGGAACTGCATCGGCCATGTACTCAGAATGGACAAGACAAGACTCCCCTACCAAGCCCTCATATGGTTACCGGCAGGAAAAAGAAAGCGGGGAAGACCAAGAGAGACCCTGCGTAGAACCAGCATCAGAGAAGGCTCATTCAACGGCCAAGTGAACATCCAGGATCTACAACAGATAGCAGCGAACCGCCGGACATGGAGAGCCATGACTTCTCCTTATGCGTCGCCTTAGTGTGATAGCACGAAAATGAGAGATGAGAGAGAGAGAAGGAGCAGAATAAAGGTCAGAGAGAGGAAGGAAGAGAGGTGTAAAGAATAAAAGATTGATAGATAAAGATTGTCCGTCTTCCGGTCGTAAAGATAACCACTAAATCTGATTACCCTTGGTTTTATCTACCAACCTCACAAGTATACAGGTATGCAGGTCACGAATACAACACTACCCTAACCGACAATAGTATAGGCATTCAAAAGAATAAGCTAACACTGAATCAAGTTTATTTACTTCTCAAAAGACATTACAAAGTAGACAAAATATCGTGCGAAATCAATTCAAATTATTATGAAAAAATGCTGTCAGGTAATTATCATCAAGCGAATACCATCAAACTAAGGACTTGCAATTAAACCAATAACTAGTCACATATCAATCAGAGGAATATAAAAGTACGCAAATCTGACAAGAAAGTATATGTCTAAGAAGGATGCACACACACGAACTACCACCGTCAAATGACCACCCACTAGTTTACCCAGGCAATCGATCAAGCGACAACCTGAAAATTGAACAAAAAGACACCCTTGACTATGTGAACAGCATCATCGGGTGTCATTTACCTGCTACTCACCCTCGTCTTCTGCTACGTGTATTGACATCGGGTCAGTGATATTCCATCACTGCCTGGGCGGTCGTACACCATCAACCAGTGTCCCCTGATGCCAACATCAACCCATAACACCCCAAACACTGCACCATGTGTCATAATCAGGTGAAATTTATACAATACCCACGCCGACACTGATAGTCTTTCCCCAGTGGACAGACACATATAATTCGGCAGTGGGAAAACCCTAAACAACAACTCCTGATCCGCTTGCCCACACCGGCCGGGTTTCCCCGCGCCAGACACATAACACAACAGCTGATAACTGGACGTCACATTTCAACAACTACATCAGGTAACCCCCAACAACAACACTTCTGTCCCCGAGGCCGACAACACAATACGCCAGTGACACGTACTGGCGCCATGTCTCCTTATCATTGGCGCCATCATCGTCCTCAACCGCATGTATTAATATTATACATACTTATATATATATGCATTCTCAACAACATAAATTCCCCCTGTCCTTAATCACAAAACAATCAATACATCATAAACATAGCTATTGATCAATAATGACTTCAGCTCCCCTCATGCGTCGTCTATATGTAACCTAAGCCATGAACCCCTACGCCTCATCACCACTGTGTATATCATAGCCATTATTAATAACAACATAAATCTACATCATCAACAATATCATTGCAGCTTGGTACCCCAACAATAATCATAAGAAAACAAGGTGGGACACATATACTGCCCAAAAATCACATATATGAAATGCCCTTTTACACTAAAACTCCTACAATCATTATAATCTTTTGCAGTACATAAGTCCACTCATGATTAACCATCATTATGGGCCGTCAACATCGACTACCTATACCCACACAGTTATTAACGCAAACCCATGTTGACAACATAGACTAATATCACACCTAACAACATCCTAACCATGAAAATTGATCAACGTGCATCTTCATCCATTCCCGCAGTACAGTCCATCGTCTTTACTAGCCAACCTTCCTCAATATTCAGTCCTTGAAGTATGGACGCACATGTCCCTTTCTTTACCCAAGATATTCTCACAACCAGTCTGTAACGTTTCTATCCAAAGGCATTCCTGTTCCCTTCAGCTCACTTAGTGCGCGTCCACGCCTCCAGTTGTATACAACCATTCCCCATCTATCCTTATTCTGTCTATTCCCCATCTCGCCTTATAGTATTAAAGCCATTAAAACCATGTATTCCCGGTTTTCGGTGAAGATCCGAACACGCGACTTTAAATTCGCAGGGCGATACTGTCTTTCGCGCTAATCATAACAGAGCCTGACCCCGATTTCCCCTCTGCTACACAACACTGCATTCTTTTTTTTTCACAGGCTTGTTCCGGGTCCGTTTAAATGCAGTAGCCAGCTGGTCCCATTGTTTGGTTTGACCTAGTGGTCGCTTCTCAGTCGCCTGCTAGACCCGCTCTCGGCGTTTGTTTATATTATTGCTGTAGCCTTTCGTTTTATATTTACATGTTGCACTCGCCTAGTTCTCATTAATTGTGTACGTCTATTTGCTTGGTTACATATACATACATAGTTTATCGACACTCAGCTAATTTAATCGATTAATATGACTCCCATCACTCTATTTCAGCCATTTAAATATAGGTCATTTGCAGGACGTCGCATCCAGCCCTGCTCTTTGTCGGGTCGTGGTTCCATTAGTGGGTTAATTTTCAGTAGTTTGTCAATGCTCCCTGGTTTAGCCTGTTATTATAGCTAGGTAGTTAGATACGGGTCCGGGGTCCGTTACAGAATGTCGCAGTCAATCCTAGCTTTCATAAACCGCTCACGATTCCTCGGTAACTTTATCCACGGTAGCTTGCCATTGCTTTCTAAACCTAAGTACCATTACCGTGCCCGACTATAGACTAACAGGTATACAAATTAATCTTAATCAACTTACGTAAGAGTCCTGTCCAGTGGATAATTGCTCGCCTGCCTACGAGTGCTTTGGTCTGATCACCGCCCGTCTCAGAGTGATTTCGTCACTTTCCAATAAAGTCAGGCTCCTTCCAACTTTGTTCGACGCAGTTCTCTGGATGATCCCATCAAACGTGTGTCCTCTTAGCCCACTCTAGTCGTGTGTGACTTTCCTTAATTATTGCAATTGACAGCGGCAATCAATAGTTTCTTTAGGGCGGTTCTTTTTCCAACACTTAAGTCCGTGCTTCTTTGGTCCTCGGGTATACCTGCCCGACCAGAGTTGCCACAGCCTCCTTGGTCTCAACAGCCTTTGAGTATCTGCACTCGGCCGTCTAAAATCTTCTTATCCCTCCAACTGTTTGCTGTACCGCGTGTAAATCCAACTCGATTTGGCGCCTTTCTGGAATCACGTGACCATACTCTCTCTCACCCCCCGAAGGTCCTCCAATCCGTACCTCGCGTACCTTGATTAATTTGCATACTCTGCATCATATTAACCCAAATCTATATTATTTTTCCGGTTCATGGTCGGGTCCATCTTTTCCCGCCGCCATAAATTTGGAGTATAGCGTTCTCCTCTGACAGCTAAGGTCACTTCCAATGCCGCCTGTACTCATAAATTATGCCACCTCCAACGTTCACCTGTTGTCCATCTGACAGCTTGAACCCAAAGTGTACATTACATCCAGCACTCCTCTCCCTGAGAAACTGCTAGTCAACAATAGAGGATGGCCTTGCCGCTATTCGGTCATGCACTCCCGCTCAACCTATGACTATTTTAAAAACAATCCTGGCCCTTGACCTTTCGGTTTCACAAATATTCCAGTTTATATTTCCCCCGCAAAATTAGGCGGTATGTGAAATTTCCATACTGTCTCATTAGGATCAAGAGGAAAGACTAACTAACAAACCTACGTTACTTTAAAACAGTCTGCCATGTCCTTCTGTCTCTTTGAGGCTCGAGCTTTCTGCGCGGCGATGTTACATATCTTACGCAGAAGTAGGATCTGTCTCGCATTTGCCTCTGCTTGCATTTCAAGCCAGTCGATGCACTTTGATAACATTGTTTCTGCTTCTGAGTGGCTAGTTGTAGGTCTTTGGTTAAGAACTGATCCCTCATCGTCATCAATTTCTTCACAGGTTGTAACACTAGAAATACTTTCATCATCGTTTAAATTTCAAAGCCTCCATCCAGTTTCTCACATTCCGGCTAATCTGTTACTTCTTCTGGCGTAATGTTTTCACTGTTTGTTCCTAAATTGTTGCACAGTTGCAAGGTTTCGTCAACACTAGCCGTCTCAGATCCTCCAGTTTCGTCAAAACGTTCAGCAAGAGTTAATTCCACCGATTCTTTAACGATTTTAAGACGATGATGGATAACATAACCTGGCGGTTAAACGAGTGACGGTTAATGGAAGATTAAGTTAATTATTTTAGACAAAACATAAGTATATAAGTATAGACAAGTATATAATTACGTTAGATAGTAAAGTATATACTTAGATCGAATAGAAGAGAATAGACTTAGAATGAAAATAATATATTTAGGTTAGGCAGAGAAAGAATACAGTTAAGGTAAGATATAAAGAATATCCGTAGGTCAGGAACATATGTTTGACATTTCTCCGTGGATATGAAGCGACAATCAATGTACTGACATGCTTCTCCGTGGATATAAAGTGACAGTTAAAGTAGTGCCATGGTTCTCCGTGGATATAAAGTGACAGTTAAAGTAGTACCATGGTTCTCTGTGGATATAAAGCGACAGTTAAAGTAGTGTCATGCTTCTCCGTGGATATAAAGTGACAGTTAAAGTAGTGCCATGGTTCTCCTTGGATATAAAGTGACAGTTAAAGTAGTGCCATGCTTCTCCGTGGATATAAAGCGACAGTTAAAGCAGTGCCATGTTTCTCCGTGGACATGAAGCGATAATTAAGGCAATGCGCATCTCGCCGGTTCGTCCGCTTGGAGAGGCGAAGTAGTGGTCTGCAAAAACAGATAGATGGATAGACAGGCGGACTGACATATGGTTAAACGGACAAACAAACAGACAGACAGACACATAAGTAAGTAGGTAGGTAGGTAGGTAGATAGGTAGGTAGGTAGGTAGGAAGTTAGGTAGGTGGGTAAGCAGATATGTAGGTAACCAGATAGATAGGTAGTTGGGTTGGAAGGTAGTTATGTAGGTACGTAGGTAGATAGTTAGGTAGATAGGTAAGTAGGTAGGTAGGTAGTTAGGTAGGCAGGTAGGTAGGTAGGTCTTATATAAAGTTTGGAGTACCTACCTCAAAACCTCTTTGGGTCACTGAGCCGTCTGTTTTGAAGATAAACGTGAAATAACTATGCTCGGGAAGAATGTATTGGAAAGTATACCCATTGAGCCACTCTCCACAGAACTTAGTTCCATGCACACAAAGATAATCGTAGGAACAAGATCCCGAGTATTGAACTTGAAAGTCCCTGGGTTGACAAAGGATGTGATGTTTAGTTAATTCAGGTGAATTACATCATGGCAGAAAGCAGTTAATTAAAATTCAAAGTAAAATATTTAACTTGGGAGGGGGAGGGGTAGTCAACTCAAGAGAAATACTAAATATGGGGGGGGGGGGGGGTTGAGCAGTCAATTCAAGTGAAATGCTTCGTGGAGAAAAATGATAATGCGAAGAAAATATATCATGGTAAAAAGCAATGAAGAACATCTTCTGTAATACATAATTGTCCTTAGTGGTTAGAAAACGAACTGTTACATGTTGCTTAGAACCAGTTTTATCATGCCGCTGTGCATCATGGACAGATAAGACCTACACATCGGAACCTTCCCCCATCATCACTAGCGTGACACCTGTTGGAAATGGGTCATGTGATTGATAGAGACAATATGATACATGTCTTGTATTTTAACACATAAAATGGACGAATGTTTGAGTTAGCAAAAGCCATTGCTATTCATATGACAAAGCTAGGGTTGTGTAAACAAACAGGCATGATAGTCTAAAATGTTTACGTGTATGTGTGGGTGTGTGTCTATGTGTGTATGTACATGTGTATATGTGTGTGTTAAATATAAATACATGTGTATACATATCTACGTCTGTGGCTGAAGGGCTTGCGAACGCGGTTTGTGAGCCCGTATACCCGGGTTCGAAACACGGCGGTGCTGGTTTTTTCGAAAAAGGTATAGAGGCCGGTCGTTCAGAAAGCAATGACAAACTACTGAACGTAACACTTGCCTAGTACATCAACAGCAGCTGAAAATGCTGGTGTTGACTGCAACGTCCCGTAAGGGATACGCAACACAATTTTAAGATGTATGCGTATGTATATATGTCTTTGCGAATGTATTTGCATATATGTTCGTATATTTATTTATATGTCCTTATGTTTGAGCATGTTTCATGTTATTCAAGTGTACATCCATTCTTATATTAACATACATGAATCAATTTTTCGTTTACATCTTTCTTTTATTGTCCCGTCCTTTCCGTTTCCCGAACGGCTGGCTCTCTAGCTCGAAATTTCCGTTCTGAAGAGAACCGGGAATTAATACTGTCGAATACTCCACTGTATAATTGTGACTCCCTTCCATATACCCATATCTAACTGTTTGCACACCTTCGGTTCCACATTTTCGTATTCGGCACCTTTCACAACAGAACTTCTGCGCCATTTCTCTTGCAACTGCGGATGTACAATAATGGCCTAGCAATTAATCACCACACATTTTGATGTTATTATTTTTGGAAATATTATTATTATCATTGATGCCCCTGTGATTTACGTTTGCCTTAGTGATATCCCTACACCGTACCTGTGGTTATTATCTCTCAATGAAGAATCAGATTCTCTGGGCTGGTCACCCGATTCGCAGATCATTGGCTCCCTAAACGAATTTTTTTGTTTGTTAGTGAGTTGCATTGTAGGATACTCCACCAAGGTGGCCAGAGGAAACGTTTTAAAGACACTGAAGATATCGCTCAAAGCGTTTGGAATTCATGACGACACATGGGAGACTGCTGCCAAAGACCGAAGTTCATTATGCAAGGGTTAAGTTACTTGTGAAGCAAACAGAACTGCGAGAGCTGGTGAAAAACAAAGGGTGGACAGATAAATCGCCGCAGGAGATCCTCCACCTCCTAGAACTGCAAGCATTCACTGCCCACATTGTCTAAGAAAATTTCGAGATAAAATAGGCCTTCCCAGCCATATTAGAACTCACGGGTCAAAACTCTCAAGCCTCACTGGATGAAATAAATGGTCATCATCATACGAGGGTAAGTTAATAAGTAAGTCACAAATGGGTGTAGAAAATAACTAACTATGATAACTTGTAACCAAATTATTGTTATACATACATTGACCCTTTATTTATCAACATAATTTCTACCAACATTGATGCACTTATCAAATCGTTTTATCAGTCCTCCCAAACCGGCTGCATAGAACTGCGTGCTTTAATCTCAGTTACCTGCCATCCCATAGACTGTGTGACTTACTTATTGACCCGCCTTCGCAACTTTTTCTACTCAGCTATGCACCGCTTTACGGGAAATCGCAAGGGTTTAAGTCCACTGAAAACCCACCTTGGCGGGACACATTTCGCGAGTGACGCCGATGTTGAATGTGAAGTGAAAACGTGGTTCAGACAACAGAGCACGCAGTTCTATGCAGCCGGTTTAGGAGGACTGATAAAACGATGGGAATAAGTTCATCAATGTTGGTGGAAATTGGGTTGAGAAATAAAGAGACAATGTATTTATAAAAATAAACTGGTTTCAAGTTGTTATCATATTTAGTTATTTTTCTACAGCCATTTGTGACTTACTTATTACCTTACCCTCGTACTTGATGAACCACATTATCTCTCACTTGTTCACAGTTGGTACAGGTTCCTGCTTTTTATTTCCTATTTCCGTTCTTAGTTCGCAGTCTCCCGGATTGAGCATCTTCTAGGGAAGTATTCCTTTCTGTTGTTAGTTTGGTATACAACTTTAGTGTCTCGTTTATGTTGTTCCCTCGATATAGACTAGGGTTGTAACGTTCGCCTATATCTGTGTGTGTTTTTCCATCCGTCATGTTTTGTGTTTTCTCAATACTCCTCTAGCCTGTCAGAAAAAGTCCAACAAGAAAACTAATATGCATGCCCTGATGACAAAACTAATAAGCAATAAAGTTTGCTGCATATCCTTTACAGGGATATGGCAGTCAACCACATCAGTTCAGACTGTTCGTGATTTCTTGGCAAGTTTACGTTCAGTAATTTACCATTGTGTTCTGAACGACCGGCACTAGAAACATTGAATGAAAACTAGATCAAGACGGTATGCTTCCAAATCGCCCGCAGCTGTGTTTCAAACGCAGTATGCGGGATAACGAATTGCGTCCGTAAGCTCATCACCCTTAACCAACTGTATGTTATCAACATGAATAAATAAACAGAAGTCACTTACAGTATGCGTAGGGATAGCACAAGAGGCTGTGTAAAAGATAGAATAAACAATGGCCATCCCAGATTGTTTTCATACTGAGCTCCGCCATAATTACGACTCGCGATACGAAATGGAGCGCTGCCACTGTTGATAACGATGGCATTGTTAATCTGCCCGTAATTGCAGAAGTAATAAGTAAGTTGTTCCTGTAAAAGAAAACACAGATAATAATACTAGTTGTCATCTTACACAAAAATGAAATCTTACAGTGGGAACTACAAAGTTTATCTTACCGTGGTTGCTATATTTCCGTGAGAGCTATCTCCCTGTGGGTGCTATCTTACCGTGAGCGCTATCTTACCGTGAGAAATATCTCACCGTTTTTTGCTTTCTGAGCGGTGTGTGCTGTCTTACCTTGGGTGCCATCTTACCGTGGGTGATATCTTACCATGGGTGCTATCTTACCATGTGTGTGCTATCTTACCGTGTTTGCTATCTTACCGTGGGTGCTATCTTAACATGAAAGCTATCACACCGTGGGTGCTATCTAACCGTGGGTTTTATATTAACGTGAGAGCTATCTGATCGGTGGGTGTCATCTTACCATGGGTGTTATCTTACCGTGGGTGCTATCTTACCATGGGTGCTATCTTACCGTGGGTGCTATCTTAACATGGGCACTATCTTACCGTGGGTGCTATCTTAACATGGGAACTATCTTACCGTGGGTGCTATCTTAACATGGGCACTATCTTACCGTGGGTGCTATCTTAACATGGGCATTATCTTACCGTGGGTGCTATCTAACCGAGGGCGATATCTTAACTTGAGTGCTATCTTACCATGGGTGCTATTTTACCATGGGTGCTATCTAACCATGGGTGCTATCTAACCATGGGTGCTATCTTACCATGGGTGCTATCTAACCATGAGTGCTATCTAACCACGGGTGCTATATTACCATGGGTGCTATCTTACCATGGGTGCTATCTTACCATGGTGCTATCTTACCATGGGTGCTATCTTACCATGGGTGCTATCTAACCATGGGTGCTATCTTACCATGGGTGCTATCTTACAATTTGTGATATCTTACCAGGGTGCTATCTTACCATGGGTGCTATCTAACTATGGGTGCTATCTTACCATGGGTGCTATCTTACCATGGGTGCTATGTTACTATGGGCGCTATCTTACCATGGGTGCTATCTTACCATGGGTGCTATCTAACAATGGCTGCTATCTTACCATGGGTTTTATCTTACCACGGGTGCTATCTTACCTTGGGTGCTATCTAACCATGGGTGCTATCTTACCATGGGTGCTATCTAACCATGGGTGCTATTTAACTATGGGTGCTATCTTACCATGGGTGATATCTTACCATGGGTGCTATCTAACAATGGGGGCTATCTAATCATGGGTGTTATCTTACCATGGGTGCTATCTTACCATGGGTAATATCTTACCTTGGGTGCTATCATACCGTGTATGCTATCTTACCATGGGTGCTATCTTACCGTGTATGCTATCTTACCATATGTGCTATCTTATCGTGTATGCTATCTTACCATGGGTGCTATCTAACCATGGGTGCTATCTTAACATGGGCACTATCTTACCACGGGTGCTATCTTAACATGGGCACTATCTTACCGTGGGTGCTATCTTACCTTGTGTGCTATCTTACCGTGAGTGTTATCTCACCGTTGGTGTTATCTCACCGTGGGTGCCATCTCACTGTGGGTGCTATCTCATCGTGGGTGCTATCTTAACATGTGCACTATCTTACCGTGGATGTTATCTCACCGTGTGTGCCATCTCACTGTGGGTGCTATCTCACCGTGGGTGCTATCTTAACATGGGCACTATCTCACCGTGGGTGCTATCTTAACATGGGTACTATCTTACCATGAGTGCTATCTTACCGTGGGTGCCATCTCACTGTGGGTGCTATCTTACTGTGGATGTTATCTTGCCATTGGTGCTATCTTACTGTGTGTGATATCTTACCATAGGTGCTATCTTAAAGTGGTTGATATCTTACCGTGGTTGCTATCTTACTGTGGCTGCTATCTTAATGTGGGTGCTATCTTACCATAGGTGCTATCTTAAAGTGGGCGCTATCTTAACCGTATTTGCTATATTTCAGTGGGTGCTATCTTAACGTGGGTGCTACTTTACCGAGGGTGCTATCTTACCATGTTTGCTATCTCACCGTGGGTGCTATCTTGCCGTGGGTACTATCTTACCGTGCTTGATATCTTACAGTGTGTGTGCTCTTACCGTGTGTGCTATCTTAACGTGGGTGCTATTATATCGATGGTACTATCTTAATGTCGGTAATATCTTACCATGGGTGCTACCTTAGCGTGGGTGCTATCTTAGCGTGGGTGCTATCTTAACGTGGGTGTCATCTTCCAGTGGGTAATATGTTACCGTGTGTGCTAGCTCACCGTGGGTGCTATCTCAACGTGGATGCCATCTTCCGGTGGGTGCTATGTTACCGTGGGTGCTAGCTCACCGTGAGTGCTATCTTAACGTGAGTACTATCTTAACGTGGGTGCTATCTTAACGTGGGTGCTATCTTAACGTGGGTGCTATCTTAACGTGGGTGCTATCTTACCGTTGGTGCTATCTTAACGTGGGTGCTATTTTAGCCTTATTTGCTATATTTCAATAGGTAATATGGTAGTATCCTCAGCTGTAGTTTCCGCAGTGGTTATTATTGTGCCCTATGTGGTTCTCCTGCTTTACTCATATATTACATTTCCATTAGAGCCATTGTGATTATTTACACAAGAATTACCTACCACAGGGTGGTTTCGGCTGCATCCATCAGTGTACGGCATGCCAGGGTAATAGGTAGCGGGTACATAAGTGATGTTTTCCGAGGCCCACCCCGAACCTTCGACTTGTTGTATTGGAAGAACCGGTTGTGACGTCACAATGATCTAGACATACAAATAAATACAATTATTAGATATATGGCTTTCAATAGCAATATTGTTATATCAGTCTAGAAATGTAAATCATACACTGCATTAGTTGAGTTGAGTCAAGATCCGACATCACATCACTCGGGACATTTGCATGTGCCCTTTGTCATCATCTTCAACAACCAGCGAAGAGTCTCAAAACCAAAAATACCAGCTGCAATCTGATTATGTGTCCGTAGCGCTTTTCCTCGGAGAACTGCGTGTCGGTCGGATCCTCTGATCACTCCATGTCATACCCCTGATCACTCTCTGCCCCACAATTCTCTTCAGGCAATGATAGTGTATCTGTTCTTCCACACTATACACAGGAGCCCAAAGGGCTCTTACCACATCTGCATTATTGTGCACAATGACCCCTCCCAGTTGTACAGATCCACATCTGCATTATCGTGCACAATGACCCCTCCCAGTTGTGCAGATCCACATCTGCATTATCGTGCACAATGACCCCTCCCAGTTGTACAGATCCACATCTGCATTATCGTGCACAATGACCCCTCCCAGTTGTGCAGATCCACATCTGAATTATCCTGCACAATGACCCCTCCCAGTTGTGCAGATTCACATCTGCATTATCGTGTACAATAACCCCTCCCAGTTGTGCCGCTCCACATCTGCATTATCGTGCACAATAACCCCTCCCAGTTGTGCAGATCAACATCTGCATTATCGTGCACAATGACCCGTCCCAGTTGTGCAGATCCACATCTGCATTATCGTGCACAATTACCCCTCCCAGTTGTGCAGATCCACATCTGCATTATCGTGCACAATTACCCCTCCCAGTTGTGCAGATCCACATCTGCATTATCGTGCACAATTACCCCTCCGAGTTGTGCAGATTCACATCTGCATTATTGTGCACAATGACCCCTCCCAGTTGTGCAGCTCCACATCTGCATTATCGTGCACAATGACCCCTCCCAGTTGTGCAGATCCACATCTGCATTATCGTGCACAATGACCCCTCCCAGTTGTGCAGATCCACATCTGCGTTATCGTGCACAATAACTCCTCCAAGACTTGCAGATCCACATCTGCATTATCGTGCACAATGACCTCTCCCAGTTGTGCAGATCCACATCTGCATTATCGTGCACAATGACCCCTCCCAGTTGTGCAGATCCACATCTGGATTATCGTGCACAATAAACCCTCCCAGTTGTGCAGATCCACACCTGCATTATCGTACACAATAACCCCTCCCAGTTGTGCAGATCCACCCAGTGTGTCCTCCTGCTCATTCCCCAACACTCCAGTATACTCTGAAGAAAAGAACCAACGTTTGCTCGCTAACATAAAATGTAGCTAAGATATTTATCAGTGAAAGGAATTTAACTTTACCAAACTGCATATATATATATATATATATATATATATATATATATATATATATATATATATATATATATATATATATATATGTATATATATATATATATATATATATATATATATATATATATATATATATATATATATATATATATATATATATATATATATATATATATGCACTAACTATAGAACTGTTGTCCTGATCAATGATGCAAGTAAAATTCTACTAAAAATCATAATGGGAAGACTTCATAAGAAAATGGAAGAAGAGATTAACGTGGCTCAAGATGGATTTAGACAAAGAAGTGGAACAAGAGATCACATAATCAACATGTTTTTTTTAATAATTTAGAAGTGCAGAGAAGTTAATGTAAACCTATTTTCATGCTTTGTGGATTATACAAAGGAATTTTACTGTGTACAACATCACAAACTTTGGGAAATCATGAGGAATATGGGCTTTCCAGCAAACGTAGTACACCTCATAAAAATGCTCAATCTAGACCAGTGGTTCTCAACCGGTGGGGAATTCCCCCCCCTCCCCAGGGGGGTATTTTGGGGTTTCCAGGGGGGGGGGGATTATCTCAAGATCGCATTAATAAAAACACCGATTACTTGATATTGTTTTTAGGAGGGTAAAGGAGGAATGTGATATTGGAGGAACATCCAAGCTGCTTGGTTATGCAGATGATATAGATATTATAGGGGAAAATGAACAAAAGTCATTGGAAATATTGACTCACTTAAAGGAAAAAGCCCAACAGATGGGGCTGGTTATCAACCAAGATAAGACAGAATATATGGTAATTTCAAGAGAAGGAATGGCTAAAAACTCTGGAAACATACCAATACCTGGGTACAATCTTCAACTGCTCCAACATCATAAGGGAAGAAATACAAACTAGAATCTATTCTGGAAATAAGATATACTATGCACTACAACATCTACTAAAATCAAAGGCGCTATCTCGTAACACCAAGATCACAATATACAAAACACTGATCAGACCAGTTGTGCTGTATGGCTCTGAAACCTGGAGTACAACGAAAGGAGACGAAGCCTTGTTACAAACCTTTGAGAACAAAGTTTTAAGACGCATCTTTGGACCCATTAGGGATACACAAAGTGGAGAGTGGAAAAGAAGAAGTAAAAAAGACATTTATGATCTGTTTAAGTCCCCGCTAATCACTGGTACCGTGAAGGCTAATAGACTACAATGGCTGGGGATAGGAAGATAATAGGGAAACAAAACTCGCTTACACTCAGGAAATAAATGACCGTAGACCCTGAGGTAGAACAAGAAGTCGGTGGAGAGATAATATATATACAGACCTACAAGCACTTGGAATCAACGACTGGCAAGAGATGGTCAACCAGAGAGACGAATGGAGAAGGATTGTATCTGCAGCAAAGAACCTCAATGGCTCAGAACGCTGAAGAAGAAGAAGAAGATATGGTTTTTCCCTTCATACTGTACGGTTCTGTACATCTCACCCTTCTAAAATTCAATTTGTAAAGTAATTAGAACCAAAAATTATGATTTATGTGGACGTCTAGACTTGTTTTAGTATGCACTATTAAATTTAACTTCCATTATTACGGATACTGTGTAGGGGCTGGGCGGGATATTTAGGTAGGAAATACGAAAGGGGGGAATGACGTTCTGAAAATATGGTGAAGGGGGGCACGGGCCAAATTTGTAGGTAGGAAATACGAAGGGGGGTGGGGAGATGACGTTCTGAAAATATGATGAAAGGGGGCACGGGCCAAAAAAGATTGAGAACTACTGATCTAGACCAACAAGCAGCGGGTAGAATAGATGGCGAGACATCAGATTGGTTTGACATCAAGCAAGAAGTCCGACAGGGATGTGTGCTGTCCCCCTATTTGTTTAACCTTTACGCCGAAAATATAATGAGAAATGTAAGATATGATATAAACAAGGAGCTATATGATGCCCTAAATATCGGTGGTCATGGCATACCAGAGATTCAATGTGCTAATGATACAGTACTACTATCCACAACACAGAATAGTATAGAAAACCTAATAACCTCAACCCAAGGGAATAGTAAAAACCACAACTTATATCTTAACATAGCAAAGACAAAGATAATACATACAGATAAAACTAGTATGGAGAAAGAAATATATGTTAATGAGGAAACTTTAGAGGGTTGGAACATTTCGAATATGTGGGTCATTGTTTACCAACAACGGCGACACAATGAAAGAACTAAAACGACGAATATCTATTGCTCTTTAAAGACCAAAGCAACTGAATAAATTATGGAGTGGGACACAGAACTACAATAATTAGATGTTTATGAGTATTCATCTTCCCTATTGCAACATACACCTGTGAGACCTGAACACTTACTAAACAAGCATACATGCATGGATTCTAAGAATATCTTGCATAAAGAAAAGAACAAATGCATCCATACTTCAAGAGCTGAATATTGAAGAAGGTTGGCTATTAAAGACTAAACAAAGAAAAGTGAAATATTTTGGTCACTTAAAACGTCATGAAAGTTTTGAGAGAACAATAATGGAGGGGTATATACCTGGGAAGAGAGGGAGAGGAAGGCCAAAGAGAAGATGGGTGCAGGGTGTGGCGGATGATCTCCAGATGGGTGTCTCGGACGCGGGTCATCTTACTTATGATCGAGAAGTTTTCCGGAAGGTTGTTATGGGAGCTAGGTTCTGCAAAGGATATGCTACTGAATTAATTAAATATTAATTAATTAATTAATTAATTAATTAATTAATTAATTAATATTAATTAAACTCATTTGCGATACTTGACAGGGAAATAACGTGTGAAATGTCACGTGAAAGTGATCACAAATATCAAAGTAATTGTTGCGACAGAAAAGACTTCTTTTCCAATGGAAAAAGGGATAGTAATATAACTCCAGAAGGGCGTCACCGTGGGGGATATGTAACGTCGACTACCTCGTGCTGCGAAGGTTGTTGGATTGATTTCGGGCTGCGTCGCTCTATTCACGAGAGCAGTTTTCACGGACACTCCTTGGGGTCGTCGCTGGAGCTACGGGGTTCGTGGTTTATGCAACGCTTTCAGCTGATCGTCCTGAGGAAAGAGACGGAGCTATTTGGTATAATACCTGGTGCAATAAAGTAGATCGTCTGGTTGTTTAAATGTTCCAATATAACCAGAGGATACCCAGCTACACGAAGACATGCGTCTACGACTGATAACATTCGTATGGTTAGAGGCGTGATTCTCGCCTGCACGTTCGGTAGTCAAGAGTTGGAATCCACATCAATGACCCGGACTGCCAGGTCGACCCAACATAACCTAGATACCTGGATAAGACTTGGGAAGTGAAAGATGCTGACGTCATTGTGACGACATCACCCACTGGGTGCCGACTGGTCTATACAAATGTTCGTCTAGCAGCATGTACCCATTGTGCCTCAAAGAGTGTAACCTGTTCTGTTACCACATCTTTCCTGTGGTTTCTTTACTTTTAGCACATCATTCTTGTGGTTCGTGTTAATGTTATCACATCTTTCCTGTGGTTTCTGTTACTTTTAGCACATCTTTCTTGTGGTTCGTGTTAATGTTATCACATCTTTCCTGTGGTTTCTGTTACTTTTAGCACATCTTTCTTGTGGTTCGTGTTAATGTTATCACATCTTTCCTGTGGTTTCTGTTACTTTTACCACATCTTTCTTGTGGTTCTTGTTAATGTTATCACATCTTTCCTGTGGTTTCTGTTACTTTTACCACATCTTTCTTGTGGTTCGTGTTAATGTTATCACTTCTTTCCTGTGGTTTCTGTTACTTTTACCACATCTTTCCTGTGGTTTCTGTTACTTTTACCACATCTTTCTTGTGGTTCGTGTTAATGTTATCACATCTTTCCTGTGGTTTCTGTTACTTTTACCACATCTTTCCTGTGGTTTCTGTTACTTTTACCACATCTTTCTTGTAGTTCCTGTTACTGTTACCACATCTTTCTTGTGGTTCGTGTTAATGTTATCACATCTTTCCTGTGGTTTCTGTTACTTTTACCACATCTTTCCTGTGGTTTCTGTTACTTTTACCACATCTTTCTTGTAGTTCCTGTTACTGTTACCACATCTTTCTTGTGGTTCGTGTTAATGTTATCACATCTTTCCTGTGGTTTCTGTTACTTTTACCACATCTTTCCTGTGGTTTCTGTTACTTTTACCACATCTTTCTTGTAGTTCCTGTTACTGTTACCACATCTTTCTTGTGGTTCGTGTTAATGTTATCACATCTTTCCTGTGGTTTCTGTTACTTTTACCACATCTTTCCTTTGGTTTCTGTTACTTTTACCACATCTTTCTTGTAGTTCCTGTTACTGTTACCACATCTTTCTTGTGGTTCGTGTTAATGTTATCACATCTTTCCTGTGGTTTCTGTTACTTTTACCACATCTTTCCTGTGGTTTCTGTTACTTTTACCACATCTTTCTTGTAGTTCCTGTTACTGTTACCACATCTTTCTTGTGGTTCGTGTTAATGTTATCACATCTTTCCTGTGGTTTCTGTTACTTTTACCACATCTTTCCTGTGGTTTCTGTTACTTTTACCACATCTTTCTTGTAGTTCCTGTTACTGTTACCACATCTTTCTTGTGGTTCGTGTTAATGTTATCACATCTTTCCTGTGGTTTCTGTTACTTTTACCACATCTTTCCTTTGGTTTCTGTTACTTTTACCACATCTTTCTTGTAGTTCCTGTTACTGTTACCACATCTTTCTTGTGGTTCGTGTTAATGTTATCACATCTTTCCTGTGGTTTCTGTTACTTTTACCACATCTTTCCTGTGGTTTCTGTTACTTTTACCACATCTTTCTTGTAGTTCCTGTTACTGTTACCACATCTTTCTTGTGGTTCGTGTTAATGTTATCACATCTTTCCTGTGGTTTCTGTTACTTTTACCACATCTTTCCTGTGGTTTCTGTTACTTTTACCACATCTTTCTTGTGGTTCGTGTTAATGTTATCACATCTTTCTTGTGGTTCCTGTTACTGTTACCACATCTTTCTTGTGGTTCCTGTTACTGTTACCACATCTTTCTTGTGGTTTGTGTTAATGTTATCACATCTTTATTGTGGTTCCTGTTATTGTTACCACATCTTTCTTGTGGTTCCTGTTACTGTTACCACATCTTTCTTGTGGTTCGTGTTACTGTTACCACGTCTTTCTTGTAGTTCCTGTTACTGTTACCACATCTTTCTTGTAGTCCTTGTTACTGTTACCACATCTTTCTTGTAGTTCCTGTTACCGTTACCACATAATTCTTGTGGTTAATGTTATTATTACCACATATTTGTTGTGGTTCCTGTTACTGTTACCACATCTTTCATGTGGTTCCTGTTACTGTTATCACACCTTTCTTGTGGTTCTTGTTAATATTATCACATCTTTCTTGTGGTTCCTGATACCGTTACCACATCATTTCTGTGTTCCTGTTACTGTTACCACATCTTTCTTGTAGTTCCTGTTACTGTTACCACATCTTTCTTGTAGTTCCTGTTACTGTTACCACATCTTTCTTGTGGTTCTTGTTAATATTATCACATCTTTCTTGTGGTTGCTGTTACTGTTGCCACATTTTTCCGGTGGTCCCTTTGATTTTTAGTGTTTCCTTTCATTTCCACTTACTTCTCCCACTCATCTCCCCATTCCCAAAATGGTGGTGGTCGCTCAACAGGCTGAGAATCACTGTACTGAACAATAAACACTGATTGTGTGGCATTGCTTTGCGCAATCTCGCTAGTTGTTCGCATCTAACGTTAACTGTATATCATCTACATGAAGTCGCAGTCAACCCAAGCACTTCTTGGTTGTTTGTGATCTCCTGCCAAGTGTACGTTCAGTAGTTTGTTATTATTTTCTGAACGACCGGTACGCATATCTTTGTATGAAAACTAACACCAGGCTTGTTATCGCAGTGTTCGCAGCTATACTTGCTATAAGACTGTCGCGTATTTCAAGTACTCACGTAAAAACCGTCCAGTGTCACCGAAGAGTCCGTGTGAAAGTAAACTGTAGAGTTGCTCCATGAAGGAAGAATTCGCTGAAACATACGCCCAGTAGCCCACTTTCCACAAAATTTGACGCCGACAACACAGAGATAATCGTATTCACAGTCCTGGGCTAACTCCAGGTTGAACACCCTGCAGACAAGAGAACAGTAAATCAACGAGAACCAGATGATAACGGCAGAAGTGCTAGATGAGAAAAAGAAAGTGTGGGAATAGCCAAAGTATACATTGAACAACATGATAAAGAAATTAGTTTGTGAATACACGCTGACATGCTTCGATGTCATTGTTCTTGTCCTTGGTGTATTCACAAACTGACTCCCTCACCTGCAATGCCCCTTTTCAAGCGTAGATCTATCGTCGGTGTGTTTATCGTTTGTGTGCTGACGTAGATTCACGTCTTGCCTAGCTGATGAGCTAGCACTGTTCATGCACAAATAAAGTCACAACACATCAGACAGAAACAAGGTGAGAATGCAGATAATATTGACTTCTACACGGTCCCGGCCACAGTGAATATGAAAAAAGAAACCACAGCTAGCGATGCTTCCACTTTTTATTAAGGTGACAAACACCTCTGTATCGATTTGTTCTGCTGTGTATACAAATGAAGATATCATGTTGTAAAATACATATATATATATATACGTTACATTACATTGGCACCTTGCCGTCTTGACAGACGATAGTTTGTGCTTTGAAAAGGCATAATAACTTTTTCATGGCGGTAGCGAATGTGACTGATAAGGCCAATTAGCGCTGTAAATGTTCGTTCACAGCGGGTGCATTTGAACACGTGGTCATTTCCACCATCATGCACCATCTTACGTCTCACATGCTCGGTGTGTGACTTATCTGCAATAATTTCATCCTTTGTCTTTATTCCATTTCTGATGGTTGCCCTCCATGCAACACGTTCAGCGGCGACTTGCTCTCAATGTGCATTACCAATGCCTGTATCAATCATGTCCCGCTTACACACATTTTTGTATCGTAGTAGAGGCCGACCCTGAGGTCACCTTACTCATCTGTAATTCACCAAAAAAGATGCCCTTTGGTATTCTACCATCATCCATCCTCCTAAGATGTCCTATCCATCTAAGTCTACGAAGACTGAGCATGGAATAAACCGTCACACAACCTGATCTTTCAAATACTTCAGTATTTGTGATTTTGTCTTGTCACTTAATACCAAGAATTCTTCGCAGACACCGCATATGAAAGCTGTTTAAACGTTTCTCTTGGTGTGAGTAAGTTGTCCAGATTTTACTGCCATAAAGAAGAGTACAAAGGACACAGGCTTGATAGACAAGGAGTTTTGTTTTGGCAGTAAGCTTCCTGTTCTCCCAAACTCTTTTTCTTAACCTGTTCATTGTTGTTGCAGCCTTACCAATCCGGATGTTGATTTCCTGATCTAGGGGTAATTTGCTATTTACCACTGATCCTAGATATGTAAAATGGTCTACCATCTCTAGTTCGGCGTCGTCAATAAAGATTGATGGTACTCCATGTGCACCTTGTGACATAATAAGTATCTTCTTATTGCTAATTGTTAAACAAAATTCAAAACAAGTATTGGAGAATGCAGATAGTAGACATTGCAATTCTTCCTCAGAGTGGGACGTAAATGCAGCATCATCTGCAAAATGCAACTCTCTGATCAGTACCCTCCTAATTTTGGTCTTGGCCTTCAATCTCTGAGAATTTTAGAGGCCGCCATATGAGCGTGAGTGAATGTATATACCACCATTCTGATCACGAAAGGAATATTTCAGTAGAAGTGAAAAGAATATTCCAAAGAGGGTTGGAGCTAGTACACAACTTTGCTTAACTCCACTTTTGATTTCAAACTCTTCAGAAGTTGCACCATTGTCGCATAAATTCTTGGAGATGTCGATCGATGAACAACTGTCGCGCCACATGTCTACAAGCAGCCGTCATTCTTTAATGTGTTGTTGATCGAGGAAAGAATGTCGCGCCATACGTCTGCAGGCGGCAGCCATCCTTTGAAGTTGGAGACAGTCTGTATGGGTAAAAGTCGGCAGGATCTTTTGTTGTGAGGACAATAATTCTCTAGATCACAGACCGGCAAGACTTTTTGAAGTACCGGGACGATTCCCCAGATGTAAGCGGGACAGCCAGTCAGTTGTTTACATTAAGTCGGAAACGGAGAGAGAAAAATAGCTTCTAGACGCCTAGTGTCTAGACAGTTTTGTGACGTCATTCAGACACAGTATTGAAACAGTCTGGATAAACAACTTTGGAGGTAGTCGACCAAAAGTTGTGTAGCGATACGGACGTGTGCAATATTCCTAGTTTGTTTCTAGAGAGAGTCTACAGTGTCTATTGTTGATTTATATAGGCGGACATGTATCCAGTGTGTGATTTCGTAGTCTCAATCTCAAACAGGAATAAATATATGGTAATTAATTAAATAGATCTACATTAGATCATTCTTATGAATCGAGTGTAGTAATGTGCGTTGATAGAACAGGTTATAAGAGCGTCGCCAACAATAGCCCATCGCGTAGCTTAAACTAGCTGGTGTGAGCTATAATTTAACTCAGTGAGTTAAGGACAATGTAGTGGGATAATATTTAAGGAGATTGAGGATGGTTGGGGGGGGGGATGGGGGAATTGTCTAATGGTAGAATCTTCCAGTAGGGTATATACTGGGTTTCTGCCCTTTTCCTCTAGTCTTTCCTTGTCTTACCATGACTCAGACCGATGTGATGAGCTCCTCGGCCTTATGACAGAGGTTGGTTCTCTGTTATATATCTGAGTGCTGCCGTCGGCCTACACTCACCTAATAAAGGTTGGAATCGGGTTGCTCTCACCAGGTATGTTCTCTCTTCAACAGGTTCCACTATATGTTACCACCAACTAGAAGAAAGTCATGGCTCGACCATTGAAGGCAGAATTTACTAAGAGGCTTTTGCACTGGGCCCATAACCCAGAGGGTCTGCAGGAACCTGGCCTCTGCTGAGCAGGAAACGATGATTAGATAAGGGAGTTTCTTAAGTGATAGGTTACATCACAGTAAAATAAAGACACTGACAATAACACCAGTACCAGGAACACTAGTAGATACATAGATACCTGGGAAATTAACATTGTGTGTTAACATTGGGGAATTCCTATCATTACCAATTAACAGTGTGTGTGACAATTGAGGAATTCCTATGAACAGTAAAATACTAACATTTAGTTTTCCAAAGTGACAATAACATTATTTTTAGGATTCTCTGATCACAGAAATATTATGAACAGAGTAGTTACACAGTGTGTGTTAGATTGATGGTCAATATTGGACTGTTTCCACTATTGAAGACCAGGCATCCGGACTGTCCAAGAGCTATCGGAGGAAGTCGACACTTGACCGGAGAGACACATCATTTGGGCGAGGTCTTCTGTCCCTGATATATGGTGCTGTTGTGTGGCCAGTACAGCGATGAAACAGACTTTGCTCCTGATCTATTCGGTCTGATTCTACATACACACTAGATTATACGACAGACATTCTACACATACGCTTTGAACATACATGACACTTTTCTCTATTAAACTAATGTGTTGTTTTGTTAGAGCCAGTGTTGTGTAGTGTGTTTTGGAAAAGAATGAGAGGGGGCTTGGTTCAGTAGTAAGAGAGAGAGAGAGAGAGAGAGAGAGAGAGAGAGAGAGAGAGAGAGAGAGAGTAGGGGGGGGGGGGGGGAATCCAGGGACAGACGGGGTGTTGTGGACAGAAATTAAGAAGATCCTCAAGATAATGATATGGGGTTAAAAGAATGTTGGTGTTGACTCCCCTCACCCCAGGGACGACACATATATAATACGACAACCATCAAACTTGATTATACCCTTCATGCCTGTGTGGAACGATTCCACAATAGACAGAAGAGTTGATAGGCAGCCAATCTTCTTTAGTGCCTTGAACAGACCCTCAAGACTGACCAAATCAAATGCCTTTGTAAGGTCGATGAAGGCAATAAACAGTGGTTGATTCTATTCACGGCATTCTTCTTGCATTTGTCGCAATGAGAATATCATATCAATGGTAGACAGGTTCTGTCGAAAGCCACACTGTGATTCGGCGTAGACGTGATCTCTTAGGACGTGAAGTCTGCGCAGAACAATTCTGGCAAATACTTTTCCAACAATACACAGAAGTGAGATACCCCTATAGTTGTTGCAGTCACTTAGATCGCCTTTGTTCTTGTACATTGTTATGATGCTTGAATCTTTGAAATCCTGTGGGACTTGTCCTTCTCGCCAGCATAGTTTTATTAGCTGGTGGATCTGCAGAGTGAGTGTGTCTTGCCCACTCCTGATAACCTCTATTGGAATCCCATCCTTACCTGGAGCCTTGCCAGATACAAGTTCATTTATAGCACGCTTAACTTCTGTTATGGTGGGAAGTGTGTCCAGGTGATCAAGAGTTGATAGAGCCTCTATGGCGTTGAGGGCATCATCCGCTAGTTTGGTCTCACTTGAGTAAAGCTCCAAATAGTGCTCTACCCATCTGTCCATCTGCCGTTTCTTGTCAGTGATGATTTCTCCAGTCAAGGTTTTCAATGGTGCACTTCTTTTGATCACTGGACCACAGGCTTTCTTTATTCCTTCATACATGCTTCTTATGTCTCCCTTATCATTTGCGATTTGAATGGACTCACATAACTTGATCCAATAATCATTTGCACACTGCCTGGCAGCCTTTTGTACATCCTTGCTAGCTTCCCTTAGCTCACTCAAAGTGTTGCGCGCTGGTCTTTTCTTGTTTCTTAAGAGAGCTATCTTCTTCTTATCAATCAAGTGCTGCAGATTATGGCTGTTTGCCGCAAACCAGTCCTGACTCTTATGATCCACTGTGCCGTAAATACCTACCGCAGTTTTGTAAAGAGTTTCTTTAAGTTGACCCCACTTTTCATTTACTGTACAATTTTCTGGTGTATCAGTGAAAGCGTCTCCAAGTTGCTGATGAAACTGAAAGCACTTCTCAGGATCGTGAGTGTTAATAACATTAATCCTGGGGCTAGATGTGTGTTTAGCTGTGCAGATTCTCTTTGGTCTCAGTCTAACACACACACACACACACACACACACACACACACACACACACACACACATACACACACACACATATATATATATATATATAATATATATATATATATATATATATATATATATATATATATATATATATATATATATATATGTTTAAGTCCCCGCTAATCACTAATATCATGAAGGCTAATAGACTGCAAGGCTGGGGCATATAGAAAGAATGGATGATAATAGGGAAACAAAACTCGCTTACACTCAGGAAATAAATGACCGTAGACCCCGAGGTAGACCAAGAAGACGGTGGAGAGATAATATATATATATAGACCTACAAGCACTTGGAATCAACGACTGGCAAGAGAAGGTAACCATAGAGACGAATGGAGACGGATTGTATCTGCAGCAAAGAACCTCAATGGCTCGGAACGATGAAGAAGAAGAAGAAGAAGAAGAAGAAGAAGAAGAAGAAGAAGAAGAAGAAGAAGAAGAAGAAGAAGAAGAAGAAGAAGAAGAAGAAGAAGAAGAAGAAGAAGAAGAAGAACAACAACAACAACAACACCAACAACAACAACAACAACAACAACAACAACAACAACAACAACAACAACAACAAGAATGAGGAACAAGAGGAAAATAAAGAGGAGGAAAAGGATAACACGTTTTATTAAAGATAAACCCTACAAAATCCAGGCGCTGATGAATGGAATATAGGATGTACAGTAAGCACCTGTCAGCAACACAAGCATGTCATTTGACTTGTGACAGATGTATTTCCAGAGAATGTAATGGGGGAATAGTTCTACAAAGGAAGAACCACTGGATAATGATGATGATGATGATGATGATGATGATGATGATGATGATGATGATGATGATGATGATGATGATGGTGATGATGATGACAACGACGACGACAAGGATAATTAGCTATATTATAATGCATTTTATCAATGATACATGTCAATATTTATGATCATAATAAACCATGCAGATAAACGTGGGCAGTCATGTTTCGCCATCTCACTCGATCACCAGAGTCGTGGATCAGCTCTGTGTTCTTGACTCGACCATACCACATGGACAAGTCATCTAGGTGTTTACTTCTCTGCCTTCCCACTATTTTTTGTTCTAAATATTGCCTGTTGTCACCATGTTCTCTAGTTTATTTCTTTTCATAACGTACCCAAAATATTTCGACTGTCTGAGTCTAATGTCGTCAATCAGTTTACGCTTTTCATTTGCTACTTGTAGGACTTACTCATTGTTTTTTTTTCTCTCAGTCCACGGTATTCTTTTCATTTTCCTCAGAAAGCAATTTCTACAGCCATCAGATGTTTTCTGTGTTTCGTAATTGAAGAGAGAAATGTTGATATTACCTGTACTCAAATGACAGCACCATAGGCTCCGCCCCAGATGTAATAGTAAGTCTGCAGTCCAAATTGTTGGGATAGCTACCATAGCCATAGTTTGGGCTCTGGATGATGAAAGGCTCACTAGTTGGGGTCACACTCAGAACGGCGGGCGTGGACAATTCACACAGAGGGTAGATCCTTGGGCTCTGTCAATGGAAAATTGAATCAGTGATATCGGCTGTTAATAATAAATTACCAGGTGATTCGTATTAACCAGATAAATTTGTATGGAAGAATGAATACGTTAGTAATTTATCAAGAGATTTATCATAATATCTCCTACTCCACTTTCTCCTCCTATTTTTTTCTCTTAATGCATTTCTAAATCTTTTATTAATTCAAAACAATGTTTTCCCGTAGTGAATTTGAATAACGAAGACACAAACAATAGATTGCACGATTTATTGCCTGGCATATTTCGCTGCATCTCGTCAGGTACATACTGCAGAAATCACACAACTTACGTGAATTAACTAGATAAATCCTTCAAGTTGAAATATACACATATTCGCACAGTAATGTCACTTATCTACCACGGTAATTTTAAGCTGACTAACATGTCTTTCTGTTTGCACAATTCTGGCTTGCGTTGATAGATCATAATTACTTCTGCAAATTTTAGCAAGCGAGTATTGTGTGTGTTAAACAACACGCGAAATGCAGTGTCTCTGTCAACCACATGACCGCTTTCGATAATGTGCCTACCAATTGAAGACGCCGGGAGCTTCCGGTGTGTCGGCTCCACGAGGCTAGCAACTCCTGTGTGTTGTATCTTGTTGACCCATTGAGGTATGTGTTCTGACACTCGTTTGTTAAGCTGTCTCTCTGTTCTACCAATGTAGAGGGCCTGGCATTTACATGTGAATTGGTAAATACAATTGTTTGTGGCGTACAGAGGAACAGGCTCTTTGATTTTTTTTATTAATTAGCATAAAGTTAATTTAATTAAATGTTTTTTTAACAGGGCTTCTCCAGATGTAAAGTCCTCTTCTATGTTGTTTACCATAACATTTTTTACCCCCATTCTATGAATATTTCTTTGATTTCATTTCATTTTCGTTTTCCTAATTCATAGTGACTAAGAAAAGCTTTCATTCTTGCCATTTCTATTGCGCTCGCTTGCGTAATGCATACATGTGATACTACTTCTTGTCCACTGGACTGATTTGTGTGTGTGGATTAGCTTTCCCTATTACCGGTGTTCCTCGCCCGCAGGCAAACCCACTCCGACTTTTGAGGTACTTGTAATGTACGTTCGCAAGTCAAGGATGCCAAGTCAATTCTAGTCCAACTGACCAGTGTATGCTAATAACCCACTACGTATGTTGTATGGAGCAGAGAACGACTGAAACAATTACTAATTAACTGTAAACAGGAATTAACTAGTGCCTACACATAATATAAGGGCTAAACCGTTCGACACAATCACTAATGTAGAGTTTAGGGAGAGAGCTAGATATATACAGCCAATCAAGTGGAGAGGAGAAGACTATGGCGCTAGATACACACAGATAATATCTGTATATAGTGTAAAGAGAAGGTCCTACCTACGGAACTCATAGGGCAATAGCAATAAAGGTCGCTCTGAAACACACGAGCAGATAACCAGATACATGGATTAGAAATATAGGGAAGGCATGGGCGGAGCTGCGGGACACATAACAGGGCAGTGGGGTTTGATGTGATTTTGTTGATGTCATCTGTTCCATTGTGGAATCAGAAACAGCAGCAGCAGAAGAAGAAACAGTGACATTATGTAACTGATAGCCTACAGAGACAATATACAAAACAGGATTAATACAGACCTGAGCATCTGCGGTTGCAATGCAGGAGAGTAGTCCGGCGATAATCACAAGTAATGGGGAAGTGTGCTTCCTGAACATCTCCATTCTTCAAATGAAACGATGATTACTTTTCAACGAGCTCAGCTGTAAAAATGCAAGGGTTGTAATTTGAACATTTATTGGTACTTAGAAGTTGGTGCACTGTGGTAAAACTCTTCTTGTGTGAATGTATGAGAGAAGAAAATGTTTCCTTAAGGTCAATATCAGCCTATTAAGATAGTTGTGCCAATGGGACGTGTAATGTCCCTAGATCTGTTTTCTCTATACAGTGAAATATTTTTAGACATTAAGAAGATATTAGAGGTATCGCCCTTCGGAGACTTAACATCAATAACATTAAATATTCGGATGACACAGTATTGATTGCAGACAATGAACAGGATCCGCAACGTCTAATAGATGCGGTTATTGCATACAATGAACAACTAATGTTACAATTAAATTGTAAGAAGACACAGATTATGCTCGTCACTAAGAAGGAAGAAATACCACAATGTAATATACGGATAAGTGGGAATATTCTTAAACATAGTTAGTTAGTTAGTTATCAGTTGGGGTATCTTCGTTGCACTCCGGACATGTCCATAGGTGCTCAGATCCTCCCCCCAGCATATGCATCAGCGTCCGGTGGCTAATAGTGCCAGTTCTGTGTTGGTTGACGAGGCGCTTTGTTTTCCCGATGTACCTCTCGCGTCTGGCTGTGCCGATTCTTACTCCCAGGTCTTTCATCCTGGAAAGCGATGTGGAATCACTGGCGTCAAAATCCTCTGTTCTCGCCATATCTTTAAGGGCGTTAATAACATCGGCACGATCCATGGGCTGGCCATCTACAGGGGGTGCAGAGCCAGCCAATTTATCAGCTCGTTCATTTCCCTCGACTCCCGCATGTCCCGGGACGAAGATGAAGGTGACTTTGCGGACAACAGACTTCCGCAGCGACTCAGTCCACTGTCTACGTACAGATCCAGCTTCGACCTTCTGAATCATCATATCATTCTTAAACATGTGGATCTTTACAACTATCTTATAACAGTCTGATGGGATGGGCCTTTAAGAGATTAGAGCAAGAACAACGATGACAAATGCAGCCTTTTTCAAGATAGAAAACATACAGAAGAATAAAATTATGAAGTGATTATTCGTAGGGCGCTGTGAGTAACACTGAGCGTTATTCGCAGCCGCGCCTAGTCAGGTGACGTACGTTTACAACCATCGCATGGTCACGTCATGTCTATTATTCTTTCTTCTTGTCTGTCTTTTTTTGTGTGCAAATTCTTTGTCTTCAAACATAAGACGATATTTGTCGACAAGAACACATTACAGGGCCTCATTAGTTGATATAATAAACAATATTAAACACTATGAACTAAAATATAGAACTAAGAAACTCGAAGCTTGAGAATAAAGTGTGCTCTATGGATCTGCAAAAGCTGCCAGAGGGGTGGGGGAATACCCCAGGCAGCGACGGAGTGATCGAGTATCGGAATCGATGGATCCACTAGATAGACTGATTGATTGATTGATTGATTTAGGAACCGACATCACAGCATTCGGGACATTTAACGTAAATGTATTTGCCAAATAAAATAATATAGTAACATATAAAGGCAGGAAATCAGACCCTTTCCAAATAACATCTGGCTTGAAACAGGGTGATGCACTATCGCCGCTATTCATCAATCTGGCTCTAGAGAAAATTGTAAGGAAAGTAAAGGAGGAATGTGATATTGGAGGAAGATCCAAGCTATATATATTATAGGGGAAAATGAACAAAAGACATTGGAAATATTGACTCACTTAAAGGAACAAGCCCAACAGATAGGGCTAGTTACCAACCAAGATATGGTAATTTAAAGAGAAGGAATGGCTGAAAACTCTGGCCACATACAAATAAATAATATGACCATTAAAAGGACGGAAACATACAAATACCTGGGTACAATCTTCAACTGCTCCAACATCATAAGGGAAGAAATACAAACTAGAATCAATTCTGGAAATAAGATATAATATGCACTACAACATCTACTAACATCAAATTTCTCTATCTCGTAACACCAAAATCACAATATACAAAACACTGATCAGACCAGTTTTGCTGGATGACTCTGAAACCTGGAGTACAACTAAAAGAGACGAAGCCTTGTTACAAACCTTTGAGAACAAAATTTTAAGACGCATCTTTGGACCCATTAGGGATACACAAAGTGGAGAGTGGAAAAGAAGAAGTAACAAAGACATTTATGATCTGTTTAAGTCCCCGCTAATCACTGGTATCATGAAGGCTAATAGACTACAATGGCTGGGGCATATAGAAAGAATGGAAGATAATAGGGAAAGAAAACTCGCTTACACTCAGGAAATAAATGACCGTAGACCCCGAGGTAGACCAAGAAGACGGTGGAGAGATAATATATATACAGACCTACAAGCACTTGGAATCAACGACTGGCAAGAGAAGGTCAACCAGAGAGACGAATGGAGACGGCTTGTATCTGCAGCAAAGAACCTCAATGGCTCGGAACGCTGAAGAAGAAGAAGAAGAAGAAGAAGAAGAAGAAGAAGAAGAAGAAGAAGAAGAAGAAGAGAAGAAGAAGAAGAAGAAGAAGAAGAAGAAGAAGAAGAAGAAGAAGAAGAAGAGGAAGAAGATGAAGAGAAGAAGAAGAAGAAGAAGAAGAAGAAGAAGAAGAAGAAGAAGAAGAAGAAGAAGAAGAAGAAGAAGAAGAAGAAGAAGAAGAAGAAGAAGAAGAAGAAGAAGAGGAAGAAGAAGAGGAAGAAGAAGAAGAAGAAGAAGAAGAAGAAGAAGAAGAAGAAGAAGAAGAAGAAGAAGAAGAAGAAGAAGAAGAAGAAGAAGAAGAAGAAAGAAGAAGAAGAAGAAGAAGAAGAAGAAGAAGAAGAAGAAGAAGAAGAAGAAGAAGAAGAAGAAGAAGAAGAAGAAGAAGAAGAAGAAGAAGAAGAAGCAGAAGAAGAAGAAGAAGAAGAAGAAGAAGAAGAAGAAGAAGAAGAAGAAGAAGAAGAAGAAGAAGAAGAAGAAGAAGAAGAAGAAGAAGAAGAAGAAGAAGAAGAAGAAGAAGAAGAAGAAGAAGAAGAAGAAGAAGAAGAAGAGAAGAAGAAGAAGAAGAAGAAGAAGAAGAAGAAGAAGAAGAAGAAGAAGAAGAAGAAGAAGAAGAAGAAGAAGAAGAAAATAAAAATTCGCCCCTGAAATCAGCATATCGCCCCGGAACTGGCACAATCACCTAGCTAGGCCATGTAAGGGATACATTTTACAATAAATAATTTGGGACCGTTATTCAGAAGAGTGATTCTTTTTAACCGCAGTGATACCGTCGATTGGTCGCTCGTAGCACACTACGAATAACGCTTCCTATAAAATTATGTCAGTTGCAACTAGAAAAAGAGTGTTGAAGTGCTACATAGAACCTGTACTTTTGTGTGGATGTAAAACATGGACAATGAGTAAACATAAGTTATGTATTTATTCTTTGTCAGGATAAAATAATTATTTAATGTATAGGAGACATGTAAATGCAAGCTCAATGTCAAATTATTGTATTAATTGGTTGTTCAATGTGAAAAAATAAGTAGAGTAGACTTAAGCTGGCACACTGAATAGTAACTATACAGGGACTTATGTTGGCGCGATGAATAGTAACTTTACAAGGAATTAGGTTGGCGCGATGAATAGTAATTTTACCAGGACTTAGGCTGGCACAGTAAGTAACTTGACATCATTCCTTCGGCATCCCACCACAAACAGGGTTGCCAACCTTGCTCTAGCTAGACTGTGAAGTGTTGCGATCAACAATCTAAAGTTGTGAGTTCATTGGTTTTACATTTGTGAATTTGAAAAAAAGTAACATTCGTTATTAAGCATTTGCTCGTGAGCTGAGCTAAAAATAATCATCATCATCCAGTTTCCTGCCGGCTGGTGTGAGCCATCATCTCCACAAATTGCGATCTCCGCCGGCATTGATCACTTCGTTTGTTGACTCCCTTTTGTGCCCTGACATAAGAATTAAGACTGTTAGAATTTTCTCACGATGTGTTTCCTCTGTTTTCCTTTCCACAAATCTGTCCGGTTGTCACAATATGTTCTAGTTTTCGTCTTCTCATAATGTGGCCAAAGAATGATGAATGCTTGTCTCTGATGTTTCTGATAAAATGTCGATTTAGTCTCCATAACAATGTTCATATTGCTCAGTCTGGTTGTCGAATTATTTTTTTTTTTAAAGTGCGTTTAAAATCTCGCACCAGATTACCTTCATTATCATCATGTCCAATGCCGGTTAGCGTGGGTGGTCATGTTTCCTCATCTTACTCGATCACCAGAGTCGTGGATCAGCTCTGTGTTCTTGTCTCGACCATGCCAAGTGGTCAAGCAAATCCAGATATTAACTTCTTTGCCGTCCCTTGTTCTTGCTATATATCACCAAGTTCTCCAGTTTATTTCTTCTCATAACGTGCCCAAACATATTGACTGTGAGTCTAACTTCTCTAATAAGTTTATGGTTTTTATTTGTTTCTTATAGGATTTGCTCGTTGGTTTTTCTGTCTGCCCATGGTATTCATTGCGTTTCCTCAGAAACTGCATGTCACTGCCATTAGATGTTTTCCAGTTGTCTGCTCAATGTCCACGGTTCTTATATGTAGCACTGTAACATTCTTTTTCTCGCTGCAATTAACATCTTTTTATTGGTCAGCATGTTATCCATTGGCAAAATGCTACCTTCACCATAACGATTCTTGTTCTAATCTTTTCAAAGCATCGCCCATCAGATGTTATGACTGCTTCGAGTTAGCTAGCTAGTTAGTTAGTTAGTTATTTAGTTAGTTACCTAGCTAGTTTAGCTAGATGTCTGTCCTTGCATCTTTTGCCTTGTTCTTTAATCACCTCTGTTGTGTAGTGAACTGGTGTTGCGCAAACCGTCTAGTAAATTAATTAAGTTAAATTTATATAAACAAATATGCTTCAATCTAACCATAAATATACTTGCATGTTCACATACATTGATGAACGTTGCTGTAGCTTATTTGATCTCCGCTGTACTTTCTCGCATTTATATACGTTTTTATCTAGTGACACAGGATATAACCTATCCGGAAGGTGACAATGGGCGTAAACAATCAGTGAAGAAAATAAATATTGTCATTGACATATAATTATATTTTTCTGTACTGATAGTTTGAACAGACCCGGATATTTCCTCTGTCTTCTTCTTTGTGCTCCTCCTCTGTCTTAACTTCTATTTTTTCGTACTCATCCACTTCCATTTTCTACACCTCCTCCTCCTGCTCATACTCTTCCTTTTCCCACTTCTTCTTCTTCTTCTTCTTCTTCTTCTTCTTCTTCTTCTTCTTCTTCTTCTTCTTCTTCTTCTTCTTCTTCTTCTTCTTCTTCTTCTTCTTCTTCTTCTTCTTCTTCTTCTTCTTCTTCTTCTTCTTCTTCTTCTTTGATGTGTATGCTAGGGATGTGTGTGTGGGGGTGTGGGGAATGTATGTTTGGAGGGGTTGTGTGTGGGGGATGTGTGTGGGTTGATTGGCGATGTGTGGATGGGTGAAGGGATGTATGGTCGGTGACGGATGTATGTGTGTGTGTGTGTGTGTGTGCGCGCGTGTGTGTGTGTGTGTGTGTGTGTGTGTGTGTGTGTGTGGGTGGGTGGGTGGGGATATTTGGGAGGACGGTTGGAAATGTGTGGATGTCGGTGGGTTGGGGTTGTGGGTAGGAAATGTGTATTTGGGTGGGTGAATGGGTGTGTGGGAGATGTGTGTAGGTTGGGGGTGGGTGTGTGATGGTTGTGGGGATGGGTGTGGGGGTGTGTCTGTGAATGGGATATGTCTGTGTGGGTGGGAGTATGTGAGTCTGGATTTGGTAAATGTGAGTAGGTAAAGGACGTATGTGTGGGTGGTGAGGATGTTTGTAGGTGGGGGATGTGTAAGTGGGTGGGGATATGTGTGTGTGGGCGGGTGAATGAAGGATGTATGTGAGGATGGGGAATATGTGTTTGGCTGGGTGGTTGGGGTGTATGTGGGTGGAAGGGTAGATGAGAGATGCATGTGTTGATGGGTTGGTGGGTGATTGGATGAGTACGTGAGTGGGTGGATGTGTTTGAGATAAGAGTGTATGGGTGGGGATGTGTATGTGGGTGGGAAGATGTGTGTGAGAGGCGGATGAATGTGGGTAGGGTATATGTTAGTGATGGGGTGTGTGTGTGGGTGAGAGGTGTGTATTTTTGGTGTGAGGAATGTGTTGGTGGGTGGTGATGTGTGTATGGGTGGGGATGTGTGTGCGTTTGTGAGTGCATGGGTGGTGAGATGTGTAGTTAAGGGATGTGTGATTGGAGGATTAGAGATCGGTTGGGGGGGGGGTGGCGAGTGGGTGGGTGGAGGATGTGTGGGAGAGTGAGTGTATGTAGGTTGGAGTGGTTGGGGGATGTTTGTGTGAGTGCGGGATGTGTGGGTGGGGGACATTGTGTGGGTGGGGGATGTGTCTAAGTGGGGGTATGTGGGTGGGTGTGAGTTTTGTGTGTGGATAGGTGCGGGGTATGTGGGTTGGCGGGAATATGTGTGTGTGGGTGTTGGAAATGTAGTTGGGGGTGTGTGGGTGGGTCGTGGAGGATATATGGGTGAATGAGTGTTGGTAGGTTATGGGATGGGTGGAGAATGTGTGCGTGTGGGTGGGGAGATGTCTGAAGGTGGGGGGGTGTGATGGATGGGTTGATGCATGCATGTGTATCTGGGTTTGTGGGTGGGTGGGAGATGTGTGTGAGGGGTGTGTGGTAGATGGGAGATGTGTGTGGGTGAGTGGGTAGATGATGTATGTGGGGGTGTGTGTGTGGGATGGTGAGTTGGGCGATGGGTGGATGGATGGGGGAATGTATGTGTCTTTGGGTATGTGTGTGGTTGGGTGGTGGATATGTGTGCGTGGGGGACAAGGGGATGGATAGGGGATGGGTGGGTGAGTGGGTGGGGAATTGTCTCATAACATGGTAACATGCATTGTTTATGTTTACGTTCATTTGGCAATGTTTTTATTTTCTTTGTGAATGCACTATGCACTGATGAACAAAAGATTAGTGACTGGAAGGGCCGTTTAAAAGACGGGCCTCCGTGCCCATTTTGTTACCCTTTGAAAATAAATAAATAAAGTTCGTTCTTTCGTTCTTTCGTTCGTTCGTTCGTTAGTTCGATCGATCGTTCGTTCGTTCGTTCGTTCTTCTTCTTCTTCTTCTTCTTTCTTCTTCTTCTTCTCTTCTTCTTCTTCTTCTTCTTCTTCTTCTTCTTCTTCTTCTTCTTCTTCTTCTTCTTCTTCTTCTTCTTCTTCTTCTTCTTCTTCTTCTTCTTCTTCCTCCTCCTCCTTCTTCTTCTTCTTCTTCTTCTTCTTCTTCTTCTTCTTCTTCTTCTTCTTCTTCTTCTTCTTCTTCTTCTTCTTCTCTTCTTCTTCTTCTTCTTCTTCTTCTTCTTCTTCTTCTTCTTCTTCTTCTTCTCATTATTAATATTATTATTATTATTATATTATTATTATTATTATTATTATTATTATTATTATTATTATTATTATTACGCCTCCTAATCGTCTTTTTCCTCCTCTTCCTCAACCTTCTTTTTCCTTCGTCTTCACCCTCTTCCTTCTCACCCTCCTCCTCCTCCACATCTTTCTGTCTTTTTCTAGTTCTTCCTCTTCTGCTACATCTTTGTTCCTCCCCCCCCCCCCCGCTTATCCCCCTCCCATTCCTTCTCCTCTTCCTCATCGCACAATGAATACAAGGGTGTATATAATCAGTATAGTGACTGTTTTGAAAACTATTTGGTTGCATGAACATGGACTTGTACTGTTCAGGTCGGGTGGAAGGTGATTCCATAAATGAGCAGCAGAGAACGCTAAGGTTGTTTTACGTAAATACAAGGGGGCTTTAAATGGAAACCTTAAATGTTTGTTTTGTTTCGGTGAATATCTTCTGAAAAAGTAGTGAACAAATGGATCATTTTTCGATGTAGTCACCACTGCGTTCAATGCAAGTCCTCCAGTGCCGATAAAGTGCTTGGATTCCTGTCGAAAAATCTGGAGTCACTACTCGATGTACCTGACGCGGTCGTGAAAACTTTGTCACAAAAGTCGCGCCGATTTGAAACTTCCTACTCAACTCATAAACTTGCTGGACCGATAGGCATACATCACTAAACAAGACCTTCATTCGCCGATGCATTTCTATAGATTTCACCTCCTTCAATGATGAAAAAAAAAAAATCTGCTAAAAGAACGTTGCTCCACTTCGATACCTGCCAAAAGTGGGACGGCCATTTTTGAACTGTGTTATGACTTTATTGCGTTTGTCCTCACTGTTATGTCTTGCACTTAATACTCTTGACATCCTTAACAACAATATTGACAGGTGACAAGACTGTGGCATGAATACTGTAATGTATACCACACTTTTAAGGTTTTCTTTTGAAGCCGCCTTGTATAATCTAGACATAAGAATATGTAATAGACTTGATTGATTGATTGATTGATTGATTGATTGATTGATTGATTGATTGATTGATCAAGGAACCGACATCACAGCATTCGGGGCATTCCCATAGGCGCTCCGTCCCCATCCTCAGCAGCCAGCGTATAGTTCCAACACAAATAGTACCAGTAGCAATCTGATTATGTGTCCGTCTCACCTTTCCTTTGCGCGTCAACCGTCAGCCAGATTCCCTCGTCACCTCACGCTGTCTCATTCTTGCCAGACCATGATGATCCATTTGCTCCTCCGAGGTGTACACGTGCTCCCACAAGGCCGCAACCACGTCTGTCTTGTCATGCATCAATACTCCACCAAGTTTTGCAGAGCCAGCCAATCTATCCTCCTGTGCATTCCCCAGCACCCGGCATGCCCCGGAGATCCAGGCGATGCTTGCCACCCGTGACCTCCGAAGCGAAGGATACACACACACACATACACACACACACACAAACACACACACATCGTGATTGTAATAGACTTAGTAACTTACCGTTTGTAACGTGAGATTAAGTCAGCGGTAGAAGGTAATTTAGGGTTATTGAGATATTATTTTATTTACTATGTGAATATATGGACGAATATGTCGTCTTTCATGGATGCAACGGCAATCAGATACAGAGCTTCAAGAGAAACTAGGAATGAGAAGTGAGTTGACGAAAGAAATAAAACGAGGCCAGTGACATATTTCTGGAGGGAAAGGTTGAAGACAAGCGAACAAGAGGTAGACAATGATACAAGTGGGAAGTCAACATCAATATATGGACCAACAGCAGTCTGACAGAATGTACAATCATGGCGAGAGATAGACAGTGTTGGAGATTCATTGCAGCCAACCTTCATTGTAGAGACAGCACCTGATTGAATGGTTGATTGATTGATTATGAAGTAATGTGTCATACATACACAAATCTATGGTTTGTGTCTTCGTTATTCTAATCTGACTTTGTTAAAAACTAAACATTAAAAAGTGTAGCTTTCAAGAATCTCCACATACACTTGGTGTTGTGGACTATTTCTGTTGATAATTCCACCAAGCCACAGTGCAGACCATCCAGCATCATGTCTCTCCACCTGCCCCTGCCTATTCTCATTCTGATCTTTCTAGTGGTCACGATGTTTTCCTTCTCGTTACACAACCAAAGTACGATGTTTGTCTCTTTCTTATATTTGTATATAATATTCTGCCTTCTTTAACCTTTTCCAAACATTAGGAAATCCTATATATAGAAAAGTAGAACATGGTAGGAGAATAAGAGGAGGTGGAACAACAAGACGACTTGAATTGCTTGTGTGTTTGGTTAATCAAACAATTTTTACTGGTATTCTAACACACTAATTTATATACTCTGTATGTGGACATTGCTAGCAAGAACATGCCAGCTTTGAGCTGTTCACATCAAACACCGGACTCTGATTAAATCTTAAGTTACTTGCATGTCGCTTACAGGACGTGGCAACAACCCCAGCATTGTTCTGATGTTTGTGATTGACTATGCAAGTCTATGTTCAGTAGTTTGCCATTGTTTTCTGAACGACCCGCTATTAATCATCATCAAGTGCCGTACCGACTGGCGTAGGCGATCATGACTCTCCACAGATCTTTGTCTTTGGTTTTCTGGATCAACTCTACCGTTGATATTCCTCCATGCCACCGTCGCAATCCATCCAGCATCATTTCTCCTAGTATGCCTCTTCCTCTCTTCCCTTCGATCTGTCCAGTTTTCACGATGTTCTCCAGCGCCTCTCTTCTCATCACATGAACAAAAAAAGTTGCTTGTCTCTTTCTTATTGTTGTGTATAATGCTCTAGTTTCGCCAGCCTCTTTAAGGCATTCGTCGTTAGTTACTTTGGCAGTCCAAGGAATTTACAACATTCGTCTAAGGAACAAAATCTCTGTTGCTTCCAATCTCTTCCTAATTTGTTTAATATTCCAAGATTCACAGCCATACAGCAAAACAAGTTCTAAATAGCACCTTAGCACTCTCTTTCTTACATTCAATGATAGCGACAAATTGCATAAGACATTCTTCATTTTTTTACATGCAGCCTTTGCTTGCCCTGTTCTGCTCTTGATCTCTGTTGTGCATCTTCTATCTGACGTTATAAATGTCCCTAGATAATTAAAACTATCCACTTGGTGAAGAATTTCCCCCTCTATCTCTATTTCACATTTGGTTGTCACCTGTTTCTTTGATACCACCATTGTTACTGTTTTCTTGATATTCAAGGAGAGTCCTTTCTTTGCACTCTCTGTTCTACAATATCTAACAATTGTTGTAGATCTGTTGCATTATCCGCTATCAATACTGTGTCATCTGCATAGCGTATTTTATTTATATTATAACCTTCAAATATTTCTCCTGGCTGTTCATTGATCTCTCTCATTATTACTTCGCTATAGAGAGAGAAGGGATCTGATGACAAAACACATCCCTGTCGCACTCCCAACTTTATGTGTTCATAATTTCCTTCTATATTTTCCCATTTTAATTGCTGCTGTTTTGTTTCAGTAAATAGTTTTTATTATTCTGAGATCTTTTCCATCAATATTAATATCTTCCAACATTTTATTACTATTAATACTATTGTTAAAAATTAACATAAGTCGGTATGCTTGCAAATCGCCCGCAGGTGATTTCGCATGCAGTATGTGGGATTGAGAATCGCGTTCGCCACCTCTTCCCCGCAGATGCCGGAATAAGTCTTACAAAGTGTTGTTTCCAACACCCGTTGCAGTTGAATAACTTCTTTTTGCTATTGTGATAGAAACCAACAGAAATGAGTTTATCTATCTGGAACGTAGCGTAGAGACGAGAAACAGTTAGACAAATGGTTCGGTCATGCAACAGGACTACACAGAAACAACATACCCCAGATAGCTGGAATATTCACAGCAGAAAAAAAAATTTTTTGCGTAACGTAGAGCCGAGAAACAGGTAGACAAATGGTTCGGTCATGCAACAGGACTACATAGAAACAACATACCCCAGGTAGCTGGAATATTGACAGCAGAAACAATTCTTGTAGCGTAGCGTAGAGCCGAGAAACAGTTTAACAAATGGTTTGGTCATGCAACAGGACTACACAGAAACAACATACCCCAGAAACAATTTTTTAAACGTTCGCTAGTTTTGAACTCGAGTGTAGTCCAAGAACGTGCTCTCCTCCTAGTCTATTTAACTGATTTTTGCGTCTCGATTAGTTTTCCTTATTACATTACCAGTGTCCCTCACCATCAGGTAAACCCACTCAGACTTCTGAGGTACTTGTAATTTATATCCCAATGTCAAGGACGAGAAGTCAAAATATTAGCCCTACTGACCGGAATAGGGGTTGAACTCACTACAACATCATAAGTACACCAAATAACGTACACATTCAACACCAACAACTAAGTAACCCACACAATGGCTAGTGCACAAAGAT